>JASDQU011103920.1:26879-56264 GCA_032191745.1 Picea mariana | reverse complement strand
TTGATGAGATTCCCTTGTGTAGAAACTATTTGACCATATGTTTACTCTCCTAAACTAAGAAAAAAGTTAAGAAAAAAAAACTAGTAGGGACATTACATATGTATCCTAGTCCAAAAAAAGGGCCAGTCAAGCAGTACGAGTTTGAAGAGAAAAGAGCTATAGATGAGGAAAATGAAGGTCCATTGATCCATGCTCAAAAGTAATGTTTAACTTTTGTAAATGTGTTAATCATGAAGGATTCCCATAAGAAAAAGAAGAAAGCTATTATGGAGACTCCCTCTCTTGTAAGAGATTTAGAAATTGTAGATGATCAAGAAGAATATAATGAGGTGGAAAATTTTCTTTCTAGTCAAGATATTCCCCTAAAAAGTATCCCCAAAAAGAAAGAATCAAAAGGCTTCACTCCTTGTGAAAATTCTCCATCCTTGGTTATAGGAGGTTGTTTGGGGAAGGGAAAGAAAAATATCCCCAAGAAGAAGACCGCAGAATCCACTAATAGTATCAATACATTATACTCATCTAATGAAGACTTCCTTTGCATTGAAAATAAAAAATATCATCTTAAATCAACTATAAGAGCCTAGGTCCTTATGGTTTTTCCATTGAATTCTTCAAAGGTTTTATAGACTTGATGGGTAATGATTTAGTATTTGTTGTGGAGGAATCCAAGGCCTCAAGTAAATTGCTTGGGGTCTTTAACTCAACCTTTCTTGTTATGTTCCCATAGAAAGATTGTTCTTGAGACTTTTTAAGATTTTTGAAATATTTATCTTTATAATGTTGTCTACAAGATCATTGCTAAAAGATTCAAATCAATTGTGTCTTCTACCATCTTAGATGAACAATTTGGATTTTTAAATGGCAAACAAATTCATGAAGCAAATTCATGAAGCTATTGGGATAATTCAAAAAGGTTTACACTCTATAAAGATAAAGAAGAAATCCTCCTTTATAATCAAATTAGACTTATCAAAAGCATTTGATAACGTAAATTGGTCTTATATCATATTAATGATGTTACATGTTGGTTTTACTTATGAGTTTGTAAATTGAGTGGAAGGATGCTTTTCTTTTGTATCCTTTTCATTATATCAATGCCTTTACTTCCTCTTACTTCCTCCCTTTTCTTTTAGCCTTTAATTTTTTTTTTCCTTATGACACAAAGATTGAGCAGATGTATTCTAAACGATAAGGAAACTAAAATATTTAATGTAAGAAGATTAAGGATAGATAATCAAGTATACATAAATTTATGAAATTACCCTTTTTATAAAATGTTTTAATTTTTTTATTATTTATTTTAATATTAAAATTTTAAAAGTATAAATGAATATAATCCTAAAACACGTGTAAAAAGAATAATATAAATTTATAAATAGATTTGTTTGGATTATATATATATATATATATATATATATATATACTCCATTCCACTTTAATAATTATAATATTAAAAAAATCACTTCAAGTTAGCCACTAGTTAGTGAAGGATATATATATACTCCTTCCACTTCAATAATTATAATATTAAAAAAACCACTTCAAGTTAGCCACTAGTTAGTGGAGGGACATTATGCACATGCAAATGCTTAACTAATCAGATAAAAGTGTAAAATGTATATGTCAAAATATAAAGCATTTTTCACACGAGAGACATACGGCATAGAGAGGATAATGAAAATAATTTTTCTTGCAATTTTTCGCAGATAGGTGAATTAGTCTTTTAGATGGCATTGATTTCAATGAACGCTAGTTTCCATAGTAACAATGGAATTGCGACAGTTCAGAAGCCAAAATATAATAATATTTTACCACGGGTCTCTTTTTGACTACATGTATAAGAGCATTTTTTTATATTTTATTGTTAAAGGTTTTGCGCTGGCATTAGTTTGTAGACTAATTGCAATATTTATAATTTATTAAAATTATACAAAGAATCTTATTACAAAACATAATATGTTTTAGGAAGGTATTTTCAATTTATTAATTTTTAATTATGTGAATTAGTAATTTATAAGTATTAGTTAGGTTGGGTTTGAGAATTGGGTTTGAGAACAAGTTTATTGAATATTATTATAATTCAAGAGTATATCTAATAGCCTTCAAGTCAGATATACTAATAACTTGTGATTTAGTAAGGGTTGAGGTATTCATAAGCCTACCTCAGTGAAATCTCTATAAAAGTTGTCCACCACATTGGAATTATCTATAAGTTACCTATTCTTTTAACCTTATTACAACGGACCAACATCTCCCTCATAAAAAGTAAACCCTGATGAAAAAGATAATAAAAATGCTACCCAAATATATAAGTTATAAACCTTAAAAGAAAATAACTTCAATTAAATATTTGTAATTATATATATAAAAATAACCCTTACTTACGTTGAATAACTTTTTGTGGTAATTTCTTGCTCGGTAGACTTCTTCTTCACTACATGTATTGTTTTTTCTTCTTTAATTTTCAAAAACTTTAGAATCTTTATCACTTATTATCCTTTTAATTGACAGACGTTTCTTTTTATTCCGGAAAATCAACTTTGGATGAAAATGAATGTGAGAACTATCAATAAAGTAGTATGTGGATTGCAAAGCTTGTTGTATATGCAATAGTTAATAGCATCAATTTTGGTTATTGTTTTTGTCTAGCATTGAAGGTAAACTAAATGTTATGAATATTCCTAATTTTAAAGAAACATAAGGTTTAAGTTGGGAGTATAAATAAAGATAATCATGTAATATTGTGTATTTAATAAAGATTTGTCTTTATTGTTTAAGGTTGGTTTCTAATTTGTATTAAATGGTTTATTTTTAACAACGATCAAATTAGTTATTAATGTTAGGTTTAAGAAGGTTGGTTGTTTCATAGATAGTTAGAGTCAATGTTAAAAAATTGTCAATGTGTTGAATCGAAGCAAGATGTTATTTGTTTCTATGGTCATATATTTCTCTAACCTACTAACTCGATAGCAAGCAATGATTATTAGTACCATGTTGACCAAGTAGGGAAGGTACTACTAGGTGGCTCTGTATTCATATTGCAAGGGCCTCCACCCTAAAAAATGAGTAATTGTTATAGGTGATTCATCTCCATCTATATTTTACATACCTATTCAATGATATGCAAGGACAAAGATCCTATACAAGAGTTGTCAAACCATGTGAGAGCACAAGAAGGTCCCTTCTTATTAAATACAACTTCATTGTGTTTCTTCCATGGAAAGAAATGTATCTCAACAAAAATGAGTATCCAAGCAAATTGAAACTCTAAGGCCTGAGGAAGACAATCTCCTAAAAGTGTTACTTTCCATGAGATGGGCGCTAGAAGATATTGGCCACACAACATATCAACCAAGGCCTAAGCATATTTGGCAAGGGGACATAACTAAACACAATGCTTAAGGGTTTTAGGATGTCCACAATGAGGACAATGAAGATTCTATACACCCAGGTAAATAATATTGTTATCTATGGGAAAAAAACCCTTAATTAAATACCAAATAAACAAAGATTTATTGGGTTGTAATGTTGCCTTCCATAGGCTTTGTAACTGAAAATCCGAAGCAATTTGGTTGGATTTACTCAAATGGTTATCAATAATTAACTTATATTAAAGTCACTTGTAGCCCTAAGTAATATTGTATTTGGTGAAAGTTTTAGACCTACCCTATTTTTAATCATGACACCAAGCATGAGGGGACTGCAACCTTAACTTGAGGAAAAGATCAAATTGAATCAAGATTTAAACTCCATCAAGTATGAAGTTATCAAGTTAACCAACTTGAACTCTGTCTTTAGATCCAATGATGGAATACAATCCCCTAAGCAATTTTCAAACGAATCATTGACTACTATGATGCCATTTTTTGAATAATTAAAGGATTGAGACCCAGGGCCACTTAGCCAATGGATTACCATTGCTCTCAAAGAGAGGAGACCACCATATGCAATTATCATTGAATATTTTTTTGGTCCTTGACGAGAGATATCTCCATGTTAGGAGAGGCTTGGTGGCCTCCTTGACCTTCCATATGCTTTGTACCATGAATATTCCTTTTATTTTGTCCAAGGGAAAGGTAGGGACAAGTGTTTAAAGAGAGAGACCTTGTTAAGACTTCTCACCCAAAGGAACACCACGTTGGATTTTTTTTTTCTTAAAATAACTCCCCAATCCTCATTGTCATCCATAGCCTAAATGACCCATTTGGCCCATGGATACAAGTCTTGAAAATTCCTAACCCACTCTAGTCTCTCACATGCAACAAAAATCCCAACTAGCTTTGTCAAAGCCCTTATCTTGAACATTGTTGGGCCACAAAAATTCCCAAGAGCATTTTCTAGCTTTTGATATGTGTTTTTCGAGGGAATCCAACACAAGGATTAATAAATGTGGGAAATAACTAGCACCTTTGTGCATGTTTGAAATTTTGTTGCCAAATCTAGAGGATGCCCAAAGAATAAGTTGTTATCCACTCATTGAATTTTCCCTTAACTCTTTGGACCACCACCTACCATAGATATTTAGGTGAGGCTTGAAAAGAAAAGGGAATTCCAAAAAAATTGAATACTTGGTCCTTTTAGTGCAGGATTTGTACTTGTGCAAATCCCACCACAAGATCCTCAAATATTGTGTAACAATGGAAGAAACTACCATTGTCACCTTAGTAGGATCTTCCCTCATTTTAGTGATGGAAGAGGTCCACCACAAGGGAGGATTCCATGGTGACTTCAACGGATCAAATAACAAGTTTAGTAGCCAAACCTACCGCCCCCTATCTTGATCATCGATTTGTTGGTCTAAGTCTAAGAAAGAGAAGAGGTTTGTAATGTTCCTGAGCCAAATTTTTTGCTCAGAACACTAATTGTTTATTGTTGTTATGTTTGTTCATGTGTTTGCAGGTGTATCCGCAAGATGTGCATGGATCATTCAATGGTGATAGACCAATAGATATGAAGCATACAATTATAAACAATACAAGAGATATAAGAACATCAGTAGAGAATCACAATGTCAGATCTGACCTTTATTTAGATAGTAAGAAGTCCCCGTATACAAGAGAACTATAGATCTGGGAGAAAGCCTCAATAATAACAAAATGGGTTGCTAGCCGATACAATAAGAAGAACAATACAAGATGAATGCCTCCCAAAGGATGTAAGAGAAGATATCCAAGACTCCAAAGGCCACCAACAAGTATATCTAACTGAAGATAGAAGAACCTGATCAATGCATTGTCAAACCTCCCCAATTGGATGAGTTGCACCCTGCTCTGGATGCTGCCAAACCCTCAAGTTTCGGCCTACCCTCTCCTGACCTCCAAATCCTCCAAAACTCTCTCAGAATGTAGATCAGACTGCTAGAAACCTCTAGAATCAATATCAAGCTGATTTGAGCAATGTTGCTCCTCCAAATAGCCAATCCCTAAACTGGATTGTGCCCTCCCTGGTTTGATAAAGTCAAGAGGGTATGTTTTCCCCTCTAGGAACCTTGAAATGCCACCAAACTCTTTCAGACCATAGATCGGGCCACTGCTACCATGATACTAAAGTCTCAAATCTATCTATGAAGATTTGAGCCTCCAAACCCTCAAAATCCCTTTTTGCAGAACGTCCTCTTCCTCCTCAATGCATTCCAATCTCACAGAAATAAAATGCAAGGTTAAAATCCTCTGGAATAGACCAGGAATGATGCCAGGGACCCTCTGAAGAGAACCCAGGTGTTACTTTTCCCAAATGCCTCCTACTTCCTCTAGATAGAACCAAAACCTGCAAGATGGTGCACCCCCTAGTTGGAAACCCCCCTGGGTTGTGCCCTAACCTGGTAAATGCATGTGGAACCAACCTGCAACACTATAGAATGGTGTGGGAGGATTATTTCACCTCTGGGACCAAGCCTGGATTAAAGAAGGTGGTATCTTTTACCACCGAGTTGATCTTTAGGGTTTTAGACTCAAAACCCTCAAAACTGATTGTGCTCAAGAGCTCCAATGCAAATAAGATAATAATCTAGAATGAATAAGGAGTGTGGCCTGCCCTTTCCTTTATAGTTCCAATCTATTCCTCCATTGAGTTAGTTTTACCCTTAAGGTTAAGTCTTAACCTAACTCATCCTTTCTATTTCTTCGTTGAGTTACCCTTTTTCCACAAAGTCAACTTAACTTTAGAATATTACGATTCCTGGTTGACTTTGTCCCCAATATACCTAAGACTATAGTCTAGTCGAGAAAGCTAGATCACTGAGTCTCTCTAACCCTCTTCATCAAGAGGTGGGGGACATCACAAGGTTGAAGGTGATTTTTGTACCTGCCCTGAACAAGAACACTTTGCAACATATATATGGTGATTACCAAGCTAAAGTATGCAAAAATAACCTCTTTAGACACTAGACAAGATAAATTGCAATGGTTGTTACAAATGTGCAACAATAAACAATTATATGTCATCAGTAAATGATTTGTAACAACAACAATAATTAGTGCACAAAAATCCCACAATTCACCATGAAAAATAAACATACAATCAATAGAATATTATCCAATTGTTAGAGGAAATTGTTGAGTGAGTTAAGCCACCTTTAGATGAGTGTATGAAGCAAATTAATGTAGTTTTAGATGGTTGTAGCAAACTTTTATAACATCAACAAGTAATATAGTGAGTTTTCTAGGGTTAGAGTTATTATAGTTAGTAGAATACTTGAAAGTTTTGAGGGGTATTTTTTATCAATCACTTTCACCAAAAGAGTTGCTTCAAGACTAGTGCCTTTCTAGGGCTACAGGGTCTCAAATGCATCCAAGTTTGAAGGTTGATCTACTTGAAACCAAGAGGTAGGATCTAAACCTTAAGGTGGAAGCACATATGGGCCTTAGGCTTTAGATCTTGAGGAGAAGGATGTCTAGGGTGCAAGCACATTTGGGCCCTAGATATCATTTCTCCCGTCTTGTAGTTTCAACTAAGTCAAAGATCAAATGTCTAGGGATAAAATCCTAAAGTGTTATCACTTTAGGGATTTAGGGTTCTAAGCATAGGAAGGACAATTAACCAATTTTAGACAAATATAACCTTGTGAGAGGAAGAAGCACTTATGTTCCTATCTTAGGGTTTCAATAAACACAAATTCTTGCAACAAAATAGAAATTTCACCATAAAAATCAATAGCATAACAAATAATTGTAGAAATTTACTTACTTCATCCAAGAAACCAAGAGAATTTAACCCTAATTGCAGAAATATACATCCAAAATCAACAAACCATGCACAAGAGATTCATTTCAAGCATAGCGCATGAGAGATAAAGACTAGTAACCTCAAAAGGGAGAAAATTTCAGAAGTAGCACCTCACAAATGGTGAGGAAAGATGATGCAAAATGAAAGTGAGAGTTATCCTTTTTATATGAGGCTACCCTAACACATTTGTCCACATAATACGTCAACAAAAAAATATAAGTGGGGCCAATTGATCCGGATTTATGATCGGAACGAAATGAAAACACATATATATAATATTAGCATAGAGACATAGTGAATAATAACAGAGATACAATAAAACTTGACTTCTATTAAATATTAAAGATGTTGAAACTGTAAAATGGAGACTGAAACAAGCTTGCTAGAATGGTGGTAGCTTAACTCTGAGAAGAGATGTGACGACTACGCTCATTCGCAAGAAGATGAGTACAATTAGGCTCCAAAGGCCTTTTTACATCAAACATGAATGCCAAAACCATAGACATCCAAAAACCTAACCCTAGGAGATGAAGCACCATAAGTCATGTGGGCCCCATTGGGGTAAGTTGGTACATCAACTTCCCGGGGTCGTAACTTTTGCATACGATCTCTGTTTTATAAGGTGCACAATAGCCCGTTGGAAAGGTCTATCCGAGAACTAAAAATTATTCCATCACACTCTAAATGCATTAACAATTTGACTGTGGTGGGCCCAAAAAATGTTTTTTAGGGCCTCAAAACGGCCCCGAAATTTTAGGACTCGAAAAGCTAGAAAAAAACTACCAAGATGAAAACTGAAACTGCCAGGATGACATCTGTATGTGAGCTAATCGGAATAGGAGGGTGGCCACCGATATCCACCTAGATCAATCCTCCCCCCTTAGGAGGAAATGGTATCCATTGCATTGAGTTCCCCCATCAGATGAAGAATTTTTTGTTGAATTTGACCCCGGGTGAGCCACTTGCCTTGGTGCAGGAGTTGTCCTGATTTGACAATGCGATAAAGCTGAAAATTTTGTTGGGGAGTGCCCTTGACCTGTATGTCCACGATATGATCAGTGGATGCATGTTCCATGTAGTCAAGGTTGAGCTCTCTTGGTGTCAATTGTTATTCTACCTTTGAGGTGTCCAATAATGGTGGAAAGTATGGTCGAAGGAGGTCCACATTAAAAACTGGGTGCAAGCCAAGGAAGGGGGGGATGTTGAGCTCAAAAGCATTGTCACCCACAACCTTGGTGATGGTATAAGGTCCATAGAATAGTGGATGAAGCTTCCGATGGGGTCCTACAAGGCGTTCTTTTTGCAAGTGCAACCAAACTTTATCTCCCACCTGGAACTTGTGTGGCACCCAATGTTGATCATGGTGTTGCTTGTACTTGGCATTGGACTTCTACAAAATATCTTGAACCTGTTGGAAGATATCCTAGATTCGTTCAATGAACTAGGTGGCTTTTTCGGCTTCAGTTTGCGCATGGGAAAATTCTTCCTGTGTGTCCTCAAGGGGTAGTGCAACATCCATGGGACCCAATGGTTGATATCCCAACCCCACCTGAAATGGGTTGTGGTTGGTTGAGCTATGTATGGCTCTGTTGTAATTGTGTTGAACATAGGGAAGACTCTCATCCCATCTGAATGGATGCTTGTAATTGTACATGCGTAAAATATGCATGATCATCATGTTGACGACCTCGGTTTGGCCATCCGTTTGAGGGTTGAAGGTCATGGATTTGGTGAGCTTGGTGTCTATTCGTGACCAAAGGCTCAACCAGAATGTGTTGAGGAATCGACTGTCCCGATCGGAGACGATGGTTTTTGGTATCCCCAAATGTACCCACACTTGTTCGAAGAAGAGCTTGGCAGTGGCCTCTACTGTGATGCTCTTCTTGTAGGTGACCAAAATCGCCATCTTGGAAAATCGATCAACAACCATGAAAACATAATCATTTCCCTGCTTGGCTAAAGGAAGGCTCGACATGTAGTCCATCGAGATGGATTCCCAAGGCCTATCAGGAGTAGGTAGAGGGGTGTACATGTCTTGTTTTTTAATGGTCGGTTTGGCAATGGCGTAGGTCGTGCAGGGCCTGACATACTTGATGACATCCTATCGTAGTTTCGACCAATAGTAATGTTGCTACAACACTACCATTGTCTTCTCTATGCATAAGTGTCCTACCACTTGAATGTAGCAAGCTTCCCAAATCATCTTTGATCGCTCGCTTGATGGAACGCAGAGATGGCCCAAATGGCACAACAACCCGTCTTGTAGAAGAAAATTAGTGACAACTGTGTTTATAACATATGGTAAGTAGTGGTGAAGTCAGGATCCTGCTCATAGAGTTGGGTCCATCTGAAGGTCTCATGTCTGCGGAAGTGTAGGACCGTGGTTAGTGTGAAAAATTGAGGCCGACTGAGGCAGTCAACGATGCGGTTGGTGATCCATGTATTATACTTGATGTTGAGATGGAACTGCTGCAAGTATGTGGACCACTTCTGATGGCGATCATTCTACAATTTTCCTTGTGTCTGCATGAACCACAAAGGATTATGATCAGTGTGGATGACTGTCTCCTTCTCGAGAATGTAACACTTCCATTGGCGGCAAGATTGTACAATGGAGTACATTTCTTTGTCGTAAGTGGGGTACTTACAGATAATATCGTATCATGTCTCACTATGATAGGCCATGGGATCTCCATAATGAGTGATAATTTCACCCACAACATAGTCTGAAGCATCTGTCTAAATCTCAAACGACTATTGCAGGTCAGGTAATGAGAGCATCAGGGCTAAGCACAAGTGTTGCTTCAAATCATCAAACGCCTTCTGTTGCGACTAGCCCCACACTAATTTTTCCTTTCCACCACCCCTCGTCACTTGGCTAAGGGTCCCAGCACGAACCTACGATATAAATTGGCAAGGCCTAAGAAGCTCTAGAGCTCAGTGAGTGTGGTCAGGGCTGACTAGTCACAGATGACCTGGATTTTGGCTGGATTGACATGCACCCCATGCTCATAAAAAATGTAGCCTAGGTACTAGACCTTGTTCATGCTGAAGGAGCATTTTTCCAAATTTGCATATAGCTTGTGTTGTCACAGAGTGTGCAAAACCTGCTGAATGTGGTGCAAGTGTTTCGCCCAATTCTTCCCGAAGCCGAGGATGTCATCCAAATACACTACCACAAAAGAATTGGTGAAAGGCCGCAAGATATTTTCCATCATCCTCATGAAATTTGCTGGGGAATTTTTCAAGCCAAAGGGCATGACCAACCATTCAAAAAGACCTTATTTGGACTTGAAGGAAATATTTCATACATCGGTCTGCTCTATTGGGACCTGGTGGTGGCCGAAATTCAGATCAATCTTACTAAAGTATTTGTCTCCCTTGAGCTGGTCAAGGATATTGTCAATTTGGGGAATTGGGTACCGGTTCCAGAATGTGATTTTATTTTGGGCCTGATAATCAATGTAGAGTCGCCAAGACCCATCTTTCTTTTGCATAAGCATGATTGAGCTTCCACAAGGCGATGATCTTGGGATGATGTGCCCCTTTTCTAGCATCTCTTGGATCTGACACTTTATTTCCTCATTTTCTGATAGAGAGAGGTGATATACATGCCCATTAGGTAGCGTTGCACTGGGGGTCAGATCGATTGAGTGCTTGACCTGGCAGTTCAAAGGTACCCCAGTGGGTGAGGAGAAGATGTATTTGTATTCTCCTATGACCTTATCCACTTGCTTCTGCTACATGGAGAGACTTGTCACGGAGGCCATGGATGTGGATGCAACCTTCTACTCACTCTTAATGTGAATCATGAAGAAGAAAAACTTCTCGGTCTGAGAGATGACCTTCATGCATTGCTTGGCAAAGATCAAGGAAATGGCGGTAGATGGGACTACTTCTGGTATCCTGTATAATTTCCTGTCCAAAGTAATAATAACTCTACGAGGCCTAGAATCATATACAACATGACGTTTCCATAAATAAGGTTAGCCCAAAATAACATCAAAAACTTCAAGGGGACAACATCACACAATACCTCATCTTTGAAGGGCTTGATGTCGTAGGCTAGGCATAACCATTCGTTGACGTGGAGATCACTCCCTTGGCAGAGCCATCCGATGGTGTACGACTACAGGTGTGGTGATGTCGGCAGAGCCAACCGCTTGACGACCTCTGATGATATGAGGTTATTCTGGATACCTCTATCGACGATGAAGTGCTTCAAAGTACCCTTCACCCACATCTGTGAATGAAAGAGGTGCTCATTTTCCTCTGGCTCATCTGGTTCGTTGGGCTGGACCTTGGTGGTGGTAGCAATGGTGGCATTGGGTTCTGCATCAATGATCTGTCTCCCTTTTTCTCGTTCTGACTTAGAGTTGGAGCCTACATCTGATTCAAAGGCTTTCACCTCGACCACCAATAACTTCTTTGAGTGACATTCAGCGGTGTTATGCCAGGGGCTCTTATGGAATTTGCACCATTTCCCAATGTCTTTCTTTGTCTTCCCATTGTCCTTATTTTTTTGCGGTTTGGAATGGTTGTCCTGAGGTTTTCCATCCTTTCTCTACCCTTCATTTTGCGGGTTGATGCCGCCTTTTCCCTGCTTCTTCTATGAGGGGTTGGCAGACCCAAACTACCGCGTCCTCTGTTTAAGCTTTTGCTCGATTTTGACAACATATCGATAGGCCATGCCCAAGGATGAAATGTCCATAAACTAAATTTATGTTTAGATGTATCTATGCAGACCACCGCGGTATTTGAGCACCAGATGTCGCTTAGATTCTTTGATACCCAACTTGGTGCGCAAGGTATGGAAGACATTGGTGAACTCTGGCACTGTTTGGTCTCTTTATTACTGCAGTGTAGTCCATCTTGTATAAAAGTCATCATAACTTCCAACAGGGTAGTATTGTTCCTTAATAACATCCCTAAAGGAACCCCAAGGGTGAAACTATAAATAATGTAGATCCATATGTTTCCTTTTGCTCACAGAAAGTCTCCCACCAATCTTTGACATGGGGGATGGCCTTGAGAAACACAAATGTAATATTTTCTCTATCGGAAAAGTTGTTGACAGAAAAATACCCTTCTAGAAGGTTTAACCATTTATCTATGACATCTGCATCTATTTGATCTTCAAATATAGGAATATAAAAATTGATCTGTACCTTAAAGGGGATAACGCCTGCACTTGAGGTAGATGCATCACTTGTCGACAGTCATCGAAGGATTTGTGCAAAGTTGTCCATAATATCGTTCCTCTATCACTCGAGGGCTTCCTCGAGCAACATTTTGAAGGATATCCTATCCCATCGTCTTTCTTTTCTCCTACCATGGAAGGTTTCTTGGGCATGCGAGATCCATTTTCCTTGAGGGAAACAAGCTTGAGACCCAACTCTCTATACCCTAACCTTGTCGAGGACATGCACTAAAAAACGACTAGTAGCAGACCTCTATGATACCACTGATCTAGATTTATGAATGGAATGAAATGAAAACACAAACATATAATATTAACATAGAGACACATTGAATAATAACATAGATATAGTAAAACTTGACTTCTATTAAATAAGAAGGATGTTGAAACTGCAAAATGCAGACTGAAACAAGCTTGCTAGAATGGTGGCAACTTATCTCTGAGAAGAGATGTGATGGATACACTCATTCACAAGAAGATGAGTACAATGAGGCTCCATAGGCATTTTTACATAAAAAATGAGTGCGAAAACCCTAGAAATCCAAAAAGCTAACCCTAGGAGATGAAGTGCCAAAAGTGATGTGGGCCTCGTTGGGGTACGATGGTACATCAACTTCTCGGGGTCGTAACTTTTGCATATGATCTTTGTTTTAGGCGCACGATAGCTTATTTGAAAGGCCTATCTGAGGACTACACATTATTACATCATACTCTGAGATTATCAATAGTGTGACTGTGGCGGGCCCAAAAAACGTTGTTTAGGGCCTCAAAACGGTCCCGGAAGTTTAGGACCTGAAAAGCTAGAAAAAATCTGCCAAGATGAAAACTGAAACTGCCAGGATGACATATGTATGTGATCTATTTGGAATAGGTGGGTGGCCACCAATATCCACTTGGATCACCGACCCCTCATTTAACCTTTACAAATGCTAAAGTGCAAAAAATAAATCATAATGAGCCACACGTGTGAGACGTCAAGCCTCCTTAAGAAAGGAGGGGGCCTCCAAAGGCCACATGGAATCAATCTAGAACAAGGTAGAAGCAAGTGATGTATCTCCTCTCCAAAATTCATGTCATTCATCATCAGTACGCCAAGAAATCACCAAATCCTAGCTACATCTAGCTCTAGAAGGTGACGTCATCATCAAAATAGGACCAACATCCAGGATCCAGGTGCTACTTCTAGGCCCTAGGGAGTTGCATCTCGTCTCTCCCATGTCTCTGAATGCCTACTACTGCACATATCTGATCCTGGTGAAAAATAAGCTTCGGGGTACTGTGCCCAACCTATCGTCTTCTAGCCCATCTTGTGCCATCATGACATAATATTCTCATACCAAGCCCATATGTCCATTGTTCAAGGTTCTGAGGATCTGAGTGATGATGTCTAAGGGTGGTGAGTCGCTAGATGACCCACTACTCTCCATCACATGTGCCAAGGTCCTACAATAAAGGCACAACATCCTGGGTACAAGCCCATAATGTCCCTCAAAGAACCATGTCAGGGCCATCTAAAGCAAAGCAAAGCAAAGCATAAGATAAGAATAACCAAGGTTCATAAGAAAAATCAATCCTTAAATCATGCAAATTAAGTTGTAACTTAAGATATAATCCATTTAAATACTTCACCTCAGTATGCCCTTCAAGCATCACACCAGCCCAGGATTCCATGTGAGTTGGCAAGTTTGAGTATGGGAGAGCATTCATCCAACCCTATTAGGTGAGCCACGTAGATAGGAAATAAAATAACCCATCTAGAGGGATAGGTCCCGAGGGAAGCAATAAATAAAGAAACCCTTCAAGAGTAAGTGTGATAGTGATATGGGTTTAGGGATTACTTCATGGCTTATGGTGTCATTTAATACATTTCTATGAGCGCCTTCATGGAGGGTGACCTTGCTCTTGAGTTACCTTATTCTTAGGTGTTATTTTTTCCAATCCCCCTTTATCAACCATCTTAATAATCCAATTTATCTTCTTTTCTAGTCCCCTTTTATAAGGTTTAGAGTTATAGCATTGCTATTTGGAACTGGGGTGAGCACTGAAAGGGTAGAGCTCAAGTTTGGACTTGATCTAGGTGGATATTGGTGACCACCCACCTGTTCCAAATTCCAACTGGCTCATTCCGACAGTTTTCAGTTCAACACGTTTATTTGTAATGGGGAAATTTCTTTGTAATGGTGGGTTCTGCACTTATAGGGTTGTCCTAAATCCCTACACAACATCCAGGTGGATATTGGTGGTTGCCCACCTATTCCAAATGGCTTATTTTGGAAATTTTCATATCAATACATCTTTCTGTACTTCCAGGGTCGTTTTGGGGTCCTAAACAATGTTTTTTTTTGGCTTGCCACACTCAAACTGCAGATGAATTTAGAGTTTAATGGAATAATGCATAGTTCTTGAAAAGACCTTTCCAAAGGGCTATCACATGCCTAAGACAGAGATCGTATGCAAAAGTTATGACCCCGAGAAGTTAATGTACTAACTTACCCCAACGGGGCCCACATGACTTTTGATGCTTCATCTCCTAGGGTTAGGTTTTTGGATGTCTAGGGTTTTGGTAGTCATGTTTATCATAAAAAGGCCTTCAAAGCGTCATTGTAATCATCTTCTTCTAGATGAGTTTAGTCGTCACATCTCTTCTCAGAGATAATGATGCCACCATTCTAGCAAGTCTTGCACTCTGTATTTTTACAGTCTCTGTACATTTATTTCATCAATAGAAATCATGTATTGTTGTATTTCCCTGTTTCTGTCAATTTTTTATGTGTAATTCATTGTAATATCTCTGCTTTCATTTTGTTCCGAAAATAATCCGGAGTAGTTTTATCAGAGCAGGTTGCTCTTGATCATTTTTCAGTGCATGTCCTCGACGAGGTCCAAGTAGAGCAAGTTGGGTCTCGAGTTTGTCTCTCTTGAGGAAAATTTCTCTCGCACGCCCAAGAAACCCTCTATGGTAGCATAAAATAAAAAACAATGAGCAAAATATTCTATTAACATGTTGCTTGAGCAAGCTCACACACGACAGAGGGACGAAATAATGGATAATTTTGCCCACATCCTTCAATGTCTACCGATAACAACAAGAACATCTTCATTAAGCGACCACTTTGGAGGAACATCTCCCTTCAAGGTGCAAGTTAATTTTGATATTCCCATATTTCAAGGTCAGATAGATGCAGATGCCTTAGAAAAATGGTTGAATCTACTAGAAGGTTATTGCTTTGTTCACAATTTTCCCGATAGGGAAAAGATCGCCTTCACACTCCTCAAGGCTCTCCCCCATGTCAAACACTGGTGGGAAACTTACTGGGAGTAAAGTTCCACAGAGGAATCTGGAATATATGGGGCCGAGACAACTTGGGATTTTTTTGTGGATGCGGTCAAGGAACAATACTACCCTATTAATAACTATGAATACCAATACATGAGATGGACCACACTGTGGCAAGAGAAGAGACAAACAGTGCCAGAGTTCACAAATACTTTCCATACCTTGTGCACCAAGATGGGTATCAAAGACTCTAAGTGACATATGGTTCTAAAATACCGTGGGGCTCTGCATAGGTACATCCAAACTGAAATGGATTTCCTAAACATCTCATCGTTGGGAGATGCCTATCGATATGTTGTTAAAATCGAGTAGAAATTTAGGCATGAGAACAAATGGGAGTTCGGGTCTACAAATCCACAACAACTAAAGCATGGTAAAGATGACCCTAACCAATATCCTTCTGACAACCTAACCCGGATGTTGATGCCCTTGTCCGCAGTAGAATTTGCATATCAGTCTATTCAAGAAGCTACTGCTAACCCAGATCATTTCTCCTCATAGACGGACGAGGTGGATCCCGTTTTAGAGCCCATATGGGCCGCCCAATCATCTTGTTCGCATGATTTCCTTGACGATGTTTTACCCTCGGATAAATCCATCTTAGAGGCCATCCTAGTCCTGATAGGCCTTGGGATGATATGCATCATCGATCCTATTTTCACCCAAAGCTTGTTAGGATTGAGTAGGATGATTTTATGTTCACCCTGAGTGAGATGGTTGGTCACGTCATGGTTCCGTTAGATACACATGGTATTTTTGTCGAAGGAAACTTGGCAAAAATTTCTCCTACCGTCACGATCGACATCTCTTGAACCCCTGGTAAAATTGAGAACGTATATATCAATGTAGATTGTTTGCCTGAGGATATTCAGATCTACACCAATCTCTTCAAAGAACTATGAGATGTATTTGCTTTGTCATACGAAGAGATGCCAAGGATCGACCCCAATATTTTCAAGCATGAAATTAAAACTTATCCGAAAACTAAACCTGTTCGGAAACATCTTAGAGTTGTAAATCCTACGAAAGCCCCTGCTATTAAGGAAAAAGTGGAGAAGCTTCTCAATGTTGGCTTCATCTACCTGATTCCCTTAACCAAATGGGTGTCCAACCATGTTCCCATAGATAAAAAGCAAGGAACCATCCACATATGTATGGATTTTAGGGACCTGAACAAAGCCTGTCCTAAAGATAACTTCCCCACTCCTTTTATTCACCAGAGTCTTGATGAGTGTGCAGGAAGTGAAGTGTTTTCCTTTATGGACAAATTTTCAGGTTATAATCAAATTCAGATCAAACCCAACGATCAACACAAGACAATGTTTATTTGTTCTTGGGGTACCTTTGTGTAACAGAAAATGCCTTTCGGTCTTAAAAACGTCGGAGCGACCTTCCAACATGCCATGACCTTTGTGTTTCACGATCTTAAGCACATCGTCGAATCTTACCTAGATGATCTCGCTACTCACTCTCGCAAGAGGGTAGGTCACCCGACTCACCTTCAAATTGTATTTGAGAGATGTCGTTACAATCACATTCGATTGAACCCTCACAAGTGCATATTTTGTGTTAGGTCTAGTCTTCTTTTAGGATTCATAGTGTCTGAGCATGGGATCATGATGGATCCTATGAAGGTTGAGGCAATACTTTGGTTGCCTCCCCCATGCAATATTCAACAACTTCAAGGTTTACAGAGGAAGGCTAACTTCCTGAGTCATTTCATAGTGAACTATGCCAATATAACTAAAGGTTTCATGTGTCTTTTCAAGAAGGACACTTCATTCATATGGGATGAGCAAGCCTAGGAATCCTTCGATGCTCTTAAGAAATCCTTGGTATCGGTGCCTCTATTGAAGCCCCCAGACTACAATAGAGACTTTTTTCTTTATATCGTCGCGTCTGAAGGGACAGTTGGTATGGTACTTGTTCATGAGGATGATGAGCTCCATGAGCACCTTGTCTACTACCTTAGTCTAAATCTAGTCGCTCCTGAAATCAAATACTCTCACGTAGAGAAGCTAGCCATGGTCGTTGTACATGCATTCCAAATATTACAACATTATATATTACTCTGCAAGACTACCGTGGTTGTGGATATCAATCCATTTCAAAATGTCCTGAACAGGTGTATCATAGGGGGGGAATACAATAAATGGATTGTTATTTTGAAATAATTTGATCTCGATTTTGCTTCGACGAAATCCAAGAAATCACTAGTTTTTTTCGAGTTGATGTCAGACTTCCCTATACACGACGAGGATATTTTCATGATGATTCATTCACGGATGAACATATCTTCCTTATCTTTTCTTTGGACCCCTGGTATGGAGATATTTTAATATACCTTCAAACGTTGAAGCCCCCCCAACATCTGTCGAGAGACGACTGTTGATGTATACGTCATCAAGCTAAGAACTACCTTATTATCGGTGACACTTTGTATCATCGAGGGGTAGATAATATTTTGTGTTGTTGTTTGACTCTCGAGGAGGCTGAAGTTGTTCTTAAGGACTATAACAATGGGGCATGTGGTGGTTTTTATTCCCCCACTGGTGGATAACTATTTCAGAAATAACATCTAGAGGCACTTAGGCATAAAACATGGAAAGCCGAAATATGTGCATGTACTTGCAAATATAAATCTCCAGATCCTCTTTCTAAGTGTGAGCATCTCTCAGTAGCATCAACAACATATGACACCCATGGGATTTGGACATGCCTGTTAGACATCCTTGAGAATCATGTTGCAAGTTGGTAAGTCTGTCATCATGGTGAGTATCAATTTAATATCTAAGGCATTTAATCTTGTTCCAGAGATTCCTTCTAACTAGTAGTCGTTAGCTCATTGGTTATACTTCTTCTTCTGGCATGACTTGACTTGTTATCTTAGGTCCTTGGGAGATTAGGTTACTCTTGGGGAAAATGGAGTACTACTGGGATTTGTTTTGAATCTGTCATCATACCATTCCCGATCATACTTACCACTTTCCATCTCGTTGCCCTGTCATATCCATTTCTTTAGGTTATATAAATTGATCCAAGAAGGAATCATTCTTAATTCTATGGGAAGAAGGAGATTTTAGGCATATAGGGAGACTAGCAAAAGCCTGCCTTGGTTACCTGCTCAGAGGCTTGCCCAGTCCTGTAGCACTTGCAGATACATCGCCAAGGTGTTACATAGTCTCCGGTGTGTTTGAAGCATTTAAGCATGTGTTTTTCAACATGAAAGGACAAAAGAAAAATAAAATGAATTATCCAAAGAAAAAAAGTAAAAGGACGTCAATCATAGGAATATCGCTAGAGCACTACATATTCTTTGGGTTATCTCCCATGACTAGACATGGTAAAAGGAAGATAAAGATCCCTTAAAATCCATATGGTCGGTACATCACATAACCATGGCATCTATTCCATATGGTTATGTGACTCTAAAGATCCCTTAAAGTCCAAAAACAAATACGGTGTCATAGTACAAAATGTTGTGCATGCCCTCAAAATACATATATGGTCGGTAGATTGCATAACCATGGCATATATTCTTGTGGTGTCGGATGTGTGTCATGATAGAACACTACAACGTTTTCAATACACTTAAAGAGTCTCACCCATGCACGAGGTACACCCACCACCTGCCTCTACATCGCCTCTAGCAGATCCTCTACTTAAACCATAGGAATCATGTGCGTTAAGTGAGATAGGTTTCTCTGCACATTCTGGAGGACTCTCTCCGCGTCCCCTCCTACTAGCTCATCTCCTCGGCCCCTGCACCGATGTCTTGGGAATCCCTCTGGTCATCACGGACCTACGTCTATGTAAGAAAACAACTGTTAATACATGATACCATGCAAAAATATTTGTATTTTTATTTTGCCTTTATCAAAATTAGAAAACACAAAAAAATGAAATATATAAAAACTATTTCTTACCAATCTCTTCAAAGGTGGATCATGGTGGCAATGGCATGTCCGAATCCCCTCGGTAGTCGATCCCTCCATAGGGATAGTCATCGATCACTATGACCTATCGGCGCTACCAGTGAAAGAACTCATCATTGTAGGGGGTTGGCACCCTACCACCTCCTAGCCGCCTCATCACCTCGGTCCAACATGACATGGTTGGATCACGAGGTCTATGTGGAGTAATATCTACTCTAGCGTTCAAACCTGGAACCATCTCAAAGAAAAAGCTATAGAGTATGAATTCAAACCTGAATTTCCTCATGCGACCTTGTTTGCAATCCATCAATTGGATCTTCATGTTGGCCAGTAGTGAGGTACACCAGTCATAAAGAGTGGGTCTCAAACACTCCACTGCGTAGAACATGAGTGGCCTCGATGATTGGTGCAATGAGGCCGACCTCGATATCTGTGTGAGTACAAGTATGATGATCTTTAGGCTCAGGTTCTCGATCGCCCTGATAGAGAGTTGGATCCCTTCTTTATCTGTTCCTATAACACAGTGGGTGGCAATATATTCTTCCATAGTTATCCCACCTCCAGGCCCTCGAGACTTGAGATTCACAATATTGCCTCGGCGAGACAATCCTGTGATGAAGTATATGTCATCCACTTCAATTCTCAATGGTTTCCCATCGATATTGAAGGCCTTTGTCTCTGGATCCTAATAGTTTATTTGTAACTGGAGAAACCTCAGTTGAGCCCTCATTCCTTTGATGGCCCAAAATTTATAAATCCCACATATTTTCAAATCTTGTTAGGCCCTTGCGTCTCTTTCTATTGCTGCATCCACCTCCTCATGCTCCCTTTCCCTCCATTCAATCACCATCCTGCAAAGGAAAATCCATTTTTTAAGTTTATCCTCTTTAAAAACATGTTTGCGGACTTGTGTGCGGGCTATCCTTATGACAATCACGTATAGGGCTTCATATACACGGGCAAGTTTCGCTTTGCCCGTGTACACGACCCAATAAACTGTCACCCACATACACCCTAGTTTCTAATTAACGACCTCTAATACTCAAAAAATGGTGTCTAAAATTGAAATTTAAACCATTGAAATGGAAGAGAATGGGACAGACACTTACTTGGTCCATATGGTTTCCGATTTTGTTGATTGTAGCTCCCACAATTTTCATTAGAATATCATGGGGAAAATGGCCTCAAAAGCAGTATGTGGGTGAAAAAATCAAATGGTATGGTAAAATTTCTTATTTTTACTATTAATAGAAAAAATTTACCCACTTTATATAGTTTTTCCCTATTTATTTCTATTTTTAACCTTATGGACTAATAACACAGTGAAAGACCTAGTTTGAAGCGTTTTTTTCAAGGGTTTTTAATGGATTTCATGTGTCATATTGCCCATTTGTGCCTCCAGCATGTATATTCTATCACCGACATATATGATAGCTTCTCACCCCGCTTTGCATTTCTGCACCATCCTATAACCGCGATTCCTACGCCCTAGGTATGAACCCATTTCTTAGTGACACAGAAGCTTCTCATTGCTACTAGAAGTGTCGTTATTAAGTGGTAGAGACTTACCAAACATGGATGCCCTAGTTAGAACACTTTTGTCATTTGGTTCCCATGCAGATGTTACTCCATAGAACCGAGATTTCCTTATAGTCCCAACATGACTTTGTGTTTGAACCCCATTTTATTACTCAATATCATTCTAACCAATACTTATGGGACTCCCCCCGAGTCTTGGTTAAGCTCTTTTTCAACTCTCGAAAAAATGAAAAGATTGGCGAGTGAACTTGTCTCTTAAACACTCGTTAAATGGTTTTGAAAGGATGTCTATTTTGGTATAAGTTTAACCCTTTTCCGGATCCAGTAGACTACTTACGAAAAATGAACACTCTAGTCACCATTGGCTAGAAGAGTTCTCTTGGGTATTATTTTATACTTTTTTGGGCCTAGGGGACTAACATTTACGAAAAAGGACATTGGTTGAGTTAAGTTGTAATCACATCCTACTATCATGCTTGCATTGTTTATCCTATTGTCGACTCCCGATTTCTTGTTATAAGCCTTTCACCTCAGTAATTCTCATCACTAACCAAGCAGTGCCTTTCATATATCCTTTGCAGCTTGACACCCTTTACCCACATAGGAAACAACTCCCCGAGTGTCCATGCCCCGCATGCGTTCCCTTACATTGAGCATAGGTATGTTCCGCTGCTTGGAACTAGTTGCTTACTCGCGACACTTGTTTCCACTCCTGTATCATAACATTTCTTTGACTATGAAAAAACCCCCAAAAAAAGATGGGTGGGAAAATAATATTATCTACTATCGGCAGCAGTCGTGTCACCTTTGAATAGAGCACAAACTCTTGATTCCATTTCATACAAGGTTTGGGTTTAGCATGGCCTTAGGAAGTTGAGCTTGTTACTTAGAGTCTACTCCTTTGACTAGTTACTCTTCCAATCCCTATGGATAGTTTGTCGATACCTCTTGCATCAAAAACTTTTGTCAATGATCAATGTTAAGTCTATGTTTCCTGAGTTATCCATCTGTCTCATTCTCTTGTTCAAAGGAATTATAATCTTGTGTCGTCCATTCCTCAGAACTCTTGAATTTGCATGTCGACCATACCCTCAGTGGATCTCAGAATCACATGAATTCGTTGTCCTACCTTGCACCCTGGCATACTGTCATCATTGGTAGGTAACCTTGAACCCAACATCTGACATCTTCTCATTGGTCGTTGACTAGGGGGTTTCCCTTGTGTTTGACGGCAAGAAATCTATTCACACATTGGGATTCATGCATTGCCTTGGATTACATTATCCCTATTGGTGGTTTCCTCATCTTTGTTAACAATTTTCATCATTGGCTATTATTCAGAGGGTCTCTTTCATGTACTACATGCATATGGCACATACGAGAGATGCACATGGTCATTGGTTTGTGAACATCATATTCGTTCGAGCTCCTCCTAATTATCAAGCTATTTACCTCGTGCTGGATGATGAGAGATGCCTTAATGATCTCCTTTCAATGGGTATCCTTCCATTGACTTCAACTCATCTATTCTGGAATTGATATATAGAGTATTATGAGTGCCTAGAGGCTTACAGTCATTAGTGGCAGATTCTCCCACCATCGACAGTTGGGAATACATCAATGTCTCTTGATCGATGGATTCTTCAAGTGTTCGACCTCGACACCCTTATTCACACTTGTCGAATGTACTCGGTGCCTTGACACCTACTTTAATTATCGGTGGGTTGTCTCACATCTGTTAGTGGTATACCTTAATGATCGATAATCAAATGAAGTCTCATTATGTTCGACTTCAACCCATCTATTCACATAATGTAGACTTGCACCTTTGACAGATAGTGTAGAATACTTCCAACTTATAGTAGCATTCCCTATATCTGTTGTTGTCTTTGATTGGACCAGTACCTATATGACTTCAGTGATCATGGAAGATCAGGTTGTACTCCATTGTATACAGATATCTTCGATTGATTTTGAGAATGGACTCCACTGTGTCTTTTTCATGACTATGACAATTTATGGCACGTGTCCAATTTGTATTTCCTATTCGTGGCCATGGACAATTATTTGATATATATCCACATGGATCTGCAGTGTAATTCAGATTGGCAGCCATGTGTACAGAGTTAATGTGAATTGTAGTATCTTCATGAGTAACTAACACTTCTAGCTTAGTCTTCATTACTCCACTACTGGGAACTATAATGTATTTCGGCCATCGCGGATACTACTTTGACCTCACACATTAGGGGGCATCTGTTATAGCAATTTTTTCCTCACTCCATTCATCTTGCTTTGATGGCCTTCTATTTCCATATACAGACTTAAATTCCCCTTTTTGTTCACTCCAGAGCTAAAAATTCATATTTTTGTCCTTATACACGACCTACCAGTTAGACAACTCACGTATACGCAGGTTGCTCCACTATATCCTGCATACATCGGGTTTGGTGCTCAAAAATTAAAAAAATATGTCGGGTTTCCATGCCATGTCGTGTGATCCATGATCCTTGACCTTCCATATACTAGAAACGCTCTGAATTGACCCTTCAATTCCACTTGAAGGCTATAAATTGAGCCATATCCAAGCCTTGAGGGAGGATTCAACACATTGAGAGCAAAGATACTCTCAAGAAATTTCACTTCATATTGAGTCTGCATCCCTTTGTCCTTGAAAATCTGAACTTCTTGTGTTCATCCCCCAAACTGTTCCTATTTTGTGATGGAGAAATTCATTGACTCCTACTTGTGAGCTTGCCTTGTGGAGGATTGAAGTGGTGGAGACCCAGCTGGAGGGACTTAGTTTCTCAGTTTCGATATGTTCCATTACATAATTTTTCACCTATGTACTTATGTTGATTACATTAACATAAATATGTTTTTCTCGTCCAATTGATATCTTGCAAATATTTGTATTGCTTTCCATGGGCGTATTTTTTATGTATGTTAATGGATTATGTGAATTTATATGCTAACATTATATATCATCACCACATGCTTGTGTATCTTCATTGTTGAGGACAAGTTGTAGGTATAATCCTTGGGTCATGTGCTCAACGATGGTCTTCTTCGAACGTCCGGATGAGGTAGGCTTCTAGCCTTGTCTTGTTAGCATTTCATATATATCATACTTGGGATTAGAGTTGATTTTTGGGTGTCATTCCATCTGTTGTGGTTTGCCCCTAGCCAAGGAGAGATTTTCCTCGTAACATCTTGACAAAACATTAAATAACCTTCTACTCAATATATAACTATCTGTTATCGCTCGGATTCTCCCTAGAGGAAAATTCCAACCTCTCCAAGGGGAAAACCTAAGGACACGGACAAGCAGGCTGCCCATTGTCACCTCAAAAACCTTGCTTTTGCACTTCTAGGTTAGGGTCACTAACCTAGGGAGAGGATCCTATGCAATCATGTTGAGTCCTATCGTTGTAAGTAAGAAAGGGTGATGACAAGGACCAATGTTGATTCGATATTAACTTCTCTAAATGTTTGATTCACTGAAATAAGAGAAGACAATATCGAATGACGTTCATTCACAACAACCCAAATGGAAAGAAATGAAGTGTCTCTTAGTTGTTTCATATACATCAAAGGTTCATTCATTAAATGTCATTATTCCATGGTCATTCAAGTGCTTGCGAAACAAATATTTTCTAGGAAAGACCAAAAAAATAAAGAAAAAGGCTTCTAGTCAAAAGGTGTACCATATGCTACAACCCTCAAATATAATTGTAGATTCAAACACCTGCGGTATGAGAGAGTAATCTTCTTGAATGTTGTTTTCATTGCACTGTAACAATCTGACGGCTGAATGGTTGGTTTCAGTATGCCTAGGGGAACTTCCGATATACTCAACGATGCGTGGAAATGAAACTATGGGTTCATTTGTTGTCTAATGAAATACTACTCGAGTGGGTACCAAAAAGGGTTACATGGACTTCCAACAGGGAAAGATACAATCTCTAGGCGACCCTCTGAATTCTCACGTATCTCGACGTGTATTAATAACAAACCACAAATTTAAAGGCTCAATGACAACTCCTTGTCATTATTTATAGATGCCAAGTGCACATCTCTAACCTAGATTACAAAGGGTCTTTCCCAGAATCTTGACAACATCATCATTACTCACATTTAAACATAAAGTGCTTGAATCGTGAAAATTAACATTTACATCAAATGTACTTCCATTATCCATACATTATAAAACTTCAAGCTCAAGATCCATTACACACAACTTGCAATTATTAATGGTTTTGCATGACATAAGTTACAAAGCTCTCAAGATAATGTTTTTTTGGTCCATCGTACATGTTTTAGAATTATACCTTATTAATTAACAAAGTACAAATGTAAAAATTAAAGTGGAGTTTACCAAAATACTATACACAAAGGTAACCTCTGAAGAGATTAAAAAAAAAACATGCAATCATTTATCATTTAAAAGCCGAGTTTCATTCCATATTTAATCACCAATAATTGATCTTAGATAATGATAAAAAAATGTTAATTGCTTCAAGGTGAGATGTGTCAAGTAACATTCACGAAATATTGTAAAGTTAATTCACCAAATGAATTATTAAGCCCATATCAAATTGTAAAATTTTACCAAGCCAAGCATAAGATATTACCAATTTTTTTGCAAAAATAAAATAAAGAATTAAATGGGTTGAATGGTTAGAATGAGAGAATGGTGGATTTAATCAACCTTATTTTAAATCTAAGCCATATAGTCAACGCTTTTAGAAGCATTTGCGTTAGGTGAATGAGCCATTGTATTGTCGAACCAATTTATTTATGCTTTCAATTGTGTATGCAGGTCGCGGCTTTCATTGGGCCGAGGACGTCAGGACGGAGATCAATATAGGAGGTCGAGGGTGTCTCAACGATTGGATTGAGGGTAAGTCGAGGGGAAAGCATAGAAGGTCGTGACTTTGTGGCAAGGGGCCTCAACTCGAATAGGTATCTTTTGTGCAATCAATGGTATCAATTTCGATACGACCAAGGAAGGGAAGGACGGAGGAAACAACTTAAATGTTTGTGAAAGTGGGTTTCAAAGGGTGATTCGATGGCTTTTGCATTCAAAGAACAAGATACCCATGCATTGACCTTAAAGGTAACATAAACGTTGGTTCTACTTCCGTTTTACTTCCTTGATGTTTTGTAATTTTTTTTGTGGCGGAATCAACAATTGGGTCGGTCTCGTACTTGCGTGACACGACGCTACTACTATAACCTTCATATGCCATACGCATGCCCCTTCTGTAGGCATGGGTAAGTCGGGGGGATTTGAACTTGAAACCTCATCGAACATAACACTTCATATCATGACACATGTCAATTGAGCTGCCCCCCTGGGGGTTCTTGCAATTTTTATTATTATTTTAGTGTATAATAAGGATATGGATAGAAGAAAAGGTAAAGGAGACAATGATCTAGGAAAATATTAGGTCGTTTGACAATTTAGGAATTGATTTGTTGTCGATACAAGTGATATTATCCCAATTTGATAGTAAGGACCCTGCAATCACAATACAACACTCCTGGGTTTTGATCCAAGATAGTTAAAATTGTGGGAGAACTTCAAAACTCCTATAAAAAAAACCCAGAATATTGCAGATATGTTTAATAATAAAGAAATATATTTGAATCGAACTTGCATTTACACTCTAAAAATTCTAAGGTTTGCAAAATAAAGAAGAAAAACATTATATATTTTTTATTTGCTGGAACAAGATAAAAAGATTTTACGTTTAAGCTCAATAAAATATTAAAATTCGACGGAAACATTTAACAAGGTTCCTTTTAATTGGAAAATTTTCCATAAGGAAAAAAGGCCTACCATTGGGTTATGGGTTCAAGATGAACTTGGTTCTCTGAAATGAATGAGGTGCTAGTGTTTTCCCTCACCATTGGCTAGGGGAAAAGCACTAGATATAAGAGGATGATGATGAACTTAGGGGATTGAATCGATCATAAGCAAACAATCAAATGCATAGAAAATAATTTAGATTTAATGAAGCAAAACTGAAAAGTCTTTCCTAATGCTAAATCTGAATTATAAAAGAAAATTTTGAGAGGAAGGCTAGATATACCTCCTAGCTCTCCTGCACAAATCTTACATCAACACTCTACATTAAGATAATAAGAAAACCCTATAACAAACGAACAAAACTTTGGACAAGAAGTTCTTCCTTTACTATTCTCTAAAAATTTTCAACCATATTACAAATGAGAGGTTCTGCCCTTTTATAGATGAAGAGGAGGTCCGGAACCACTTACAAAACCATGTTAAAAAATAATACCATGGTTAGAATAAAAAACCATGAATAAAATGTTATTTCATATGTGTTCTTACAAATAGAAATATGATTTTTCCATTTTTCATGGTGCACACCCTTTAGGAAAGAGTCAAAGTGGACAAAAAAAAAACTCAACATGCCACTTTATTGATGAGATAAATCATGTGTCAAATCAAAATTTGCCCTTTCACTTAATATGTGAATTATGCATGTGCTCAAAATAGGAAAAGGACAGTCCAGATATCAAATAATACTCCAATGTGTAGTATCCACCTAAGACGATGGGTTAATCCCCCTAGGACATCACTAATTTGTAGTTTTCAAGTAACAATTTCCTACTAAGCATAATAATTAAATTGATTTTGTCACTTGTCTAAGTTTTACCTAGGAAACATTATTAATTGTATTAAACGAATCCAATCCTAGGGAAAACCCACATTTCCTAAGTTTTCAAGTAAGAGACAGACAATTAATGAAATTAGTGACGGGAAGAGAAGGGGGGAAGATCATGTGATGCTTCTCAAAGTTGTAGACATGCGTGAGTCAATCTTTGTGACTATAGCTTTATTTTAACTAGGCATTTCTTTTTTATAGTAGCCTTCTTGAGGAAGTCTTACTACTTATGTTTGCACACACTTCCCCTTTCTTTTCTTTTGTTTGATCATTTCTTATAGGTCCTTTTTTTCTTTAGATAGGTATTTTCCTCTTAGTAATTTGAAAGGGGGGGGGGACCATAGTGAAGTAGTTGTACTTTGTTTGCTTTTATCTTCACCTCTTTAGCCTTTATGGCTTTATTTGATTTAGGCCTTTAATTTTGACTTTTTTCTTTTGACCTTTGAGAGATCATTACATTACGAGATGCAATTTTTTATGCAAAGGTTTCTACCTCTGAGAGGGTAACACTATCCATAGAGAATCTTTTTTTAAAGAAACCAAAAAGCTTTATATATCAAAGGATTGCACCAAAGGCAAAGAAACAATCAAAAATTACAAAAAATGACTCTTCAAAATCAGAGTTCATATATGTTTTCTTTATATCATATAAAACATGGTGAAACTTATATCTTTGGGCAACCAGGCTGCCATATGTTCTAATAAACTGACCCATCATCAAAATACATTTTAAAAACCTCAATTTGCTATGTTGTTTGATGTTTCCTCCTGCAATCCGGCTAGGATTTGTGCATTGTACTCTGTATCCATAGGTTATGCTTCTTGTCCATCTTGTTTTGCTCTGGATTGGTCTGCATGGGTGTTCCTTGAATTATGATTGTTGGAGCCTGAGTTAGGGACTTGTGGGGCTGCCCAAGCTCTGTAGAAGTCATGTTTCTATTCAAGAATATTCAACCTTTGGAGCAACATAGCCACAGTCAATTCTAGCTCATGAATCCTATGCCTTTCAACCTTCCTTTCTCGAGATTGCTTGATTTCCTATTCCATTTTATCTTTTCTCTGCATAAGAATGGCCATTTTCTCTATGGCATAAGTTTTTTTCCTCTCTTGACATAAACTCTTGGTTCTGTTGAAAAGGACAGAAACTAAGTTTTCCATATTACTGAATCTGCCCATCAATTAACCAAATTGGATATTGATAAATTTAAAAATATCCTCATACTGCTTCAGGGTGCCTTTGACATCGTTCGAGTTCGTTTCCATTGTTTTAAGAATTCCCATCTCCACAAAGTTACAATTACAAATATGGATATGTAGAGCACCAATGGGAAAAGGATTTGGATTGATCCCCATAGTAGAAAGGAAAAGGCTCAGAAATAGTCTGGGCACAGAATTGGATTCTGGGATCGAGAATTGAGAGGTTTGTAGTTATCAAAGGGTAAAGGAATGACA
>JASDQU011103920.1:0-17250 GCA_032191745.1 Picea mariana | reverse complement strand
TTTCAAATTACTAAGAGGAAAATACCTATCTAAAGAAAAAAAGGACCTATAAGAAATGATCAAACAAAAGAAAAGAAAGGGGAAGTGTGTGCAAACAGAAGTAGTAAGACTTCCTCAAGAAGGCTACTATAAAAAAGAAATGCCTAGTTAAAATAAAGCTAGAGTCACAAAGATTGACTCACGCATGTCTACAACTTTGAGAAGCATCACATGATCTTCCCCCCTTCTCTTCCCGTCACTAATTTCATTAATTGTCTGTCTCTTACTTGAAAACTTAGGAAATGTGGGTTTTCCCTAGGATTGGATTCGTTTAATAAAATTAATAATGTTTCCTAGGTAAAACTTAGACAAGTGACAAAATGAATTTAATTATTATGCTTAGTAGGAAATTGTTACTTGAAAACTACAAATTAGTGATGTCCTAGGGGGATTAACCCATCGTCTTAGGTGGATATTACACATTGGAGTATTATTTGATATCTGGACTGTCCTTTTCCTATTTTGAGCACATGCATAATTCACATATTAAGTGAAAGGGCAAATTTTGATTTGACACATGATTTATCTCATCAATAAAGTGGCATGTTGAGTTTTTTTTTGTCCACTTTGACTCTTTCCTAAAGGGTGTGCACCATGAAAAATGGAAAAACCATATTTCTATTTGTAAGAACACATATGAAATAACATTTTACTCATGGTTTTTTATTCTAACCATGGTATTATTTTTTAACATGGTTTTGTAAGTGGTTCCGGACCTCCTCTTCATCTATAAAAGGGCAAAACCTCTCATTTGTAATATGGTAGAAAATTTTTAGAGAATAGTAAAGGAAGAACTTCTTGTCCAAAGTTTTGTTCGTTTGTTATAGGGTTTTCTTATTATCTTAATGTAGAGTGTTGATGTAAGATTTGTGCAGGAGAGCTAGGAGGTATATCTAGCCTTCCTCTCAAAATTTTCTTTTATAATTCGGATTTAGCATTAGGAAAGACTTTTCAGTTTTGCTTCACTAGATCTAAATTATTTTCTATGCATTTGATTGTTTGCTTATGATCGATTCAATCCCCTAAGTTCATCATCATCCTCTTATATCTAGTGCTTTTCCCCTAGCCAATGGTGAGGGAAAACACTAGCACCTCATTCATTGCAGAGAACCAAGTTCATCTTGAACCCATAACCCAATGGTAGGCCTTTTTTCCTTATGAAAAATTTTCCAATTAAAAGGAACCTTGTTAAATGTTTCCATCGAATTTTAATATTTTATTCAGCTTAAACGTAAAATCTTTTTATCTTGTTTCAACAAATAAAAAATATATAATTTTTTTCTTCTTTATTTTGCAAACCCTAGAATTTTTAGATTGTAAATGCAAGTTTGATTCAAATATATTTCTTTATTATTAAACATATCTGCAATATTCTGGGTTTTTTTTTATAAGAGTTTTGAAGTTCTCCCACAATTTTAACTATCTTGGATTAAAACCCAGGGGTGTTGTATTGTGATTGCAGGGTCCTCACTATCAAATTGGGATAATATCACTCGTACCGACAATAAATCAATTCCTAAATTGTCAAACAACCTAATATTTTCCTAGATCGTTGTCTCCTTTACCTTTTCTTCTATCCATATCCTTATTATACACTGAGATAATAATAAAAATTACAGGAACCCCCGGGAGACAGCTCAATTGACATGTGTTGTGATATGAAGTGTTATGTTCGATGAGGTTCCGAATTCAAATCCCCGCGACTTACCCATGCCTACGAAAAGGAAATGCGTATGACACATGAAGGTTATAGTGATAACGTCGTGTCACACGAGTACGAAACTAACCCAATTATTGATTCCGCCACAAAAAAAAATTACAAGACATCAAGGAAAGTAGAACCAACATTTATGTTACCTTTAAGGTCAATGCATGGATATCTTGTTCTTTGAATGCAAAAGCCATCGAATCACCCTTTGAAACCCACTTTCACAAACATTTAAGTTGTTTCCTCCGTCGTTCCCTTCCTTGGTCGTATCGAAATTGATGCCATTGATTGCACAAAAGATACCTATTCGAGTTGAGGCCCCTTGCCACAAAGTCACGACCTTCTATGCTTTCCCCTCGACTTACCCTCAATCCAATCGTTGAGACACCCTCGACCTCCTATATTGATCTCCGTCCTGACGTCCTCGGCCCAATGAAAGCCGCGACCTGCACACACAATTGAAAGCATAAATAAATTGGTTCGATAATACAATGGCTCATTCAGACCTAACGCAAATGCTTCTAAAAGCGTTGACTATATGGCTTAGATTTAAAATAAGGTTGATTAAATCCACCATTCTCTCATTCTAACCATTCAACCCATTTAAATCTTTATTTTATTTTTGCAAAAAAAATGGTAATATCTGATGCATGGCTTGGTAAAATTTTACAATTTGATATGGACTTAATAATTCATTTGGTGAATTAACTTTACAATATTTCGTGAATGTTACTTGACACGTCTCACCTTGAAGCAATTAACATTTTTTTATCATTATCTAACATCAATTATTGGTGATTAAATATGGAATGAAACTGTGCTTTTAAATGATAAATGATTGCATGTTTTTTTTATCTCTTCAAAGGTTACCTTGGTGTATAGTATTTTGGTAAACTCCACTTTAATTTTTTACATTTGTACTTTGTTAATTAATAGAGTATAATTCTAAAACATGTACGATGGACCCAAAAAACATTATCTTGAGAGATTTGTAACTTATGTCATGCAAAACAATTAATAATTGCACGTTGTGTGTAATGAATCTTGAGCTTGAAGTTTTATAATGTATGGACAATGGAAGTACATTTGATGTAAATGTCAATTTTCACGATTCAAGCACTTTATGTTTAAATGTGAGCAATGATGATGTTGTCAAGATTCTGGGCAAGACCCTTAGTAATCTAGGTTAGAGACGTGCACCTGGCATTTATAAATAACGACAAGGAGTTGTCATTGAGCCTTTAAATTTGCGGTTTGTTATTAATATACGTTGAGATACGCGAGAATTCAAAGGGTCGCCTAGAGATTGTATCTTTCCCTGTTGGAAGTCCATGTAACCCTTTTTGGTACCCACTCGAGTAGTATTTCATTAGACAACAAATGAACCCATAGTTTCATTTCCACGCATCGTTGAGTATATCGGAAGTTCCCCTAGGCATACTGAAACCAACCATTCAGTTGTCAGATTGTTACAGTGCAATGAAAACAACATTCAAGAAGATTACTCTCTCATACCGCAGGTGTTCGAATCTACAATTATATTTGAGGGTTGTAGCATATGGCACACCTTTTGACTAGAAGCCTTTTTCTTTATTTTTTTGGTCTTTCGTAGAAAATATTTGTTTCGCAAGCACTTGAATGACCATGGAATAATGACATTTAATGAATGAACCTTTGATGCATATGAAACAACTAAGAGACACTTCATTGCTTTCCATTTGGGTTGTTGTGAATGATAAACTGTGAATGAACGTAATTCGATATTGTCTTCTCTTATTTCAGTGAATCAAACATTTAGAGAAGTTAATATCGAGTCAACATTGGTCCTTGTCATCACCTTTTCTTACTTACAACGATAGGACTCAACATGACTGCATAGGATCCTCTCCTTAGGTTAGTGATGCTAACCTAGAAGTGCAAAAGCAAGGTTGTTGAGGTGACAATGGGCGGCCTGCTTGTTCGTGTCCTTAGGTTTTCCCCTTGGAGAGGTTGGAATTTTCCTCTAGGGAGAATCCGAGCGATAATAGATAGTTATATATTGAGTAGAAGGTTATTTAATGTTTTGTCAAGATGTTACGAGGAAAATCTCTCTATGGCTAGGGGCAAACCACAACAGATGGAATGACACCCATAAATCAACTCTAATCCCAAGTATGCTATAAATGAAATGCTAACAAGACAAGGCTAGAAGCCTACCTCGTCCGAACGTTCGAAGAAGACCATCATTGAGCACACGACCCAAGGATTATACCTGCAACTTGTCCTCAACAACGAATATACACAAGCATGTGGTGATGATATATAATGTTAGCATATAAATTCACATAATCCATTAACATACATAAAAAATACGCCCATGGAAAGCAATACAAATATTTGCAAGATATCAATTGGACGAGAAAAAAGTGTTTATGTTAATGTAATCAACATAAGTACATAGGTGAAAAACTTATGTAATGGCACATATCGGAACCGAGAAACTAAGTCCCTCCAGTTGGGCCTCCACCACTTCAATCCTCCACAAAGGTAAGCTCACAAGTAGGAGTCAATGAATTTCTCCATCACAAAATAGGAACAACTTGGGGGATGAACACAAGAAGTTCAGATTTTCAAGGACAAAGGGATGCAGACTCAATATGAAGTGAAATTTCTCGAGAGTATCTTCGCTCTCAATGTGTTGAATCCTTCCTCAAGGCTTGGATATGGCTCAATTTATAGCCTTCAAGTGGAATTGAAGGGTCAAGTCGGAGCGTTTCCAGTATATGGAAGGTCAAGGATCATGGATCACGCGACATGGCATGAAAACTCAACACAATTTTTTAATTTTTGAGCACCAAACCCGTTGTATGCGGGATATAGTGGAGCAACCTGCGTATATGCGAGTTGTCTAACTGGTAGGTCGTGTATAAGGACAAAAATGGAAGGCCATCAAAGCAAGATGCATGGAGTGAGGAAAAATTTGCTATAACAGATGCCCCCTAATGTGTGAGGTCAAAGTAGTATCCACGATGGTCGAAATACATTATAGTTCCCAGTAGTGGAGTAATGAAGACTAAGCTGGAAGTGTTAGTTACTCATGAAGATATTACAATTCACATTAACTCTATACACATGGCTGCCAATCTGAATTACACTGGAGATCCATGTGGATATATATCAAATAATTGTTCATGGTCATGAATAGGAAATACAAATTGGACACGTGCCATAAACTGTCATAGTCATGAACAAGACACAGTGGAGTCCATTCTCAAAATCAACCGAAGATATATGTATACAATGGAGTACAACCTGATCTTCCATGATCACTGAAGACATATAGGTACTGGTCCAATCAAAGACAACAACAGATATAGGGGATGCTACTATAATTTGGAAGTATTCTACACTATCTGTCAAAGGTGCAAGTCTACATTATGTGAATAGATGGGTTGAAGTCGAACACAATGAGACTTCATTTGATTATCGATCATTAAGGTATACTATTAACAAATGTGAGACAACCCATCGATAATTAAAGTAGGTGTCAAGGCACCGAGTACATTCGACAAGTGTGAATAAGGGTGTCGAGGTCGAACACTTGAAGAATCCATCGATTAGGAGACATTGATGTATTCCCAACTGTCGTTGGTGGGAGAACCTGCCACTAATGACTGCAAGCCTCTAGGAACTCATAAGACTCTATATATCAATTCCAGAATAGATGAGTTGAAGTCAATGGAAGGATACCCGTTGAAAGGAGATCATTAAGGCATCTCTCATCATCCAACGCGAGGTAAATAGCTTGATAATTAGGAGGAGCTCGGACGAATAGGATGTTCACGAACCAATGACCATGTGCATCTCTTGTATGCATCGTATGCAAGTAGTACATGAAAGAGACCCTTTGAATAACAGCCACTGATGAAAACTGTTAACAAAGATGAGGAAACCACCAATAGGGATAATGTAATCCAAGGCAATGCATGAATCCCAATGTGTGAATAGATTTCTTGTCGTCAAACACAAGGGAATCCCCCTAGTCAATGACCAATGAGAAGATGTCAGATGTTGGGTTCAAGGTTACCTACCAATGATGAAAGTAGGCCAGGGTGCAAGGTAGGACAATGACTTCATGTGATTATGAGATCCACTGAGGGTATGGTCGACATGAAAAGTCAAGAGTTCTGAGGAATGGACGACACAGGCTTATAATTCCTTTGAAAAAGAGAATGAGACAGATGGATAACTCATGAAACATAGACTTAACATTGATCATTGACAAAAGTTTGTGATGCAAGAGGTATCGACAAACTATCCATAGGGACTGGAAGAGTAACCAGTCGAAGGAGTAGACTCTAAGTAACGAGCTCAACTTCCTAAGGCCATGCTAAACCCAAACCTTGTATGAAATGGAATCAAGAGTTTGTGCTCTATTCAAAGGCGACATGACTGCTGTCGATAGTAGATAATATTATTTTCCCACCCGTCTTTTTTTTGGGGTTTTTTCATAGTCAAAGAAATGTTATGATACAGGAGAGGAAACAAGTGTCGCGAGTAAGCAACTAGTTCCAAGCAACAGAACATACCTATGCTCAATGTAAGGGAACACATGCGGGGCATGGACACTCGGTGAGATGTTTCCTATGTGGGTAAAGGGTGTCAAGCTGCAAAGGATATATGAAAGGCACTGCTTGGTTAGTGATGAGAATTACTTAGGCGAAAGGCTTATAACAAGAAAGCAGAAGTCGACAATGGGTTAAACAATGAAAGCATGATAGTAGAATGTGATTACAACTTAACTCAGCCAGTGTCCTTTTTCGTAAATGTTAGTCCCCTAGGCCCAAAAAAGTATAAAATAATACCCAAGAGAACTCTTCTAGCCAATGGTGACTAGAGTGTTCCTTTTCCGTAAGTAGTCTACTAGATCTAGAAAAGGGTTAAACTTATACCAAAATAGACATCCTTTCAAAACCATTTAACGAGTGTTTAAGAGACAAGTTCACTCGCCAATCTTTTTGTTTTTTTGAGAGTCGAAAAAGAGCTTAACCAAGACTCGGGGGGAGTCCCATAAGTATTGGTCATAATGATATTGAGTAATAAAATGGGGTTCGAACACAAAGTCATGTTGGGACTATAAGGAAATCTCGATCCTATGGAGTAACATCTGCATGGGAACCAAATGACAAAAGTGTTCTAACTAGGGCACCCATGTTTGGTAAGTCTCTACCACTTAATAATGACACTTCTAGTAGCAATGAGAAGCTTCTGTGTCACTAAGAAATGGGTTCGTACCTAGGGCATATAAATCACGGTCATAGGATGGTGTAGAAATACAAAGAGGGGTGAGGAGCTATCATATATGTCGGTGATAGAATATACATGTTGGAGGCACAAATGGGCAATATGACACAGGCAATCCGTTAAAAACCCTTGAAAAAACCACTTCAAACTAGGTCTTTCACTGTGTTATTAGTCCATAAGGTTAAAAATAGAAATAAATAAGGAAAAACTATATAAAGTGGGTAAATTTTTTCTATTAATAGTAAAAATAAGAAATTTTACCATACCATTTGATTTTTTCACCCACATAGTGCTTTTGAGGCCATTTTCCCCACGATATTCTAATGAAGATTGTGGGAGCTACAATCAACAAAATCGGAAACCATATGGACCAAGTAAGTGTCTGTCCCATTCTCTTCCATTTCAATGGTTTAAATTTCAATTTTAGTCACCATTTTTTGAGTATTAGAGGTCGTTAATTAGAAACTAGGGCGTATGTGGGTGACAGTTTATTGGGTCGCGTACATTACCTCATGTACGCGGGAAAAGCAAAACTTGCTCGTGTATAGGAAGCCCTATACGTTATTGTCATAAGGATAGCCCGCACACAAGTCCGCAAACATGTTTTTAAAGAGGATAAACTCAAAAAATGGATTTTCCTTTGCAGGATGGTGATTGAATGGAGGGAAAGGGAGCACGAGGAGGTGGATGCAGCAATAGAAAGAGATGAAAGGGACTAGAAAGCTTTGAAAATATGTGGGATTTATAAATTTGGGCCATCAAAGGAATGAGGGCTCAAGTGAGGTTTCTCCAGTTACTAATAAACTATTAGGATCCAGAGACAAAGGCCTTCAATATCGATGGGAAACCATTGAGAATTGAAGTGGACGACATATACTTCATCACATGATTGTCTCGCCGAGGCAATATTGTGAATCTCAAGTCTTGAGGGCCTGGAGGTGGGATAACTATGGAAGAGTACATCGCCACCCACTGTGTTACAAGAACATATAAAGTAGGGATCCAACTCCCTATCAGGGCGATCGAGAACCTGAGCCTAAAGATCATCGTACTTGTACTCACACAGATAACGAGGTCGGTCTCATTGCAGCAAGCATTGAGGCCACTCATGTTCTATGTAGTGGAGTGTTTGAGACCCACTCTTTATGACTGGTGTACCTCACTACTGGCCAACATGAAGATCCAGTTGATGGATTGCAAACAAGGTCGCATGAGGAAATTCGGGTTTGCATTCATACTCTGTAGTTTTTTCTTTGAGATGGTTCCAGGTTTGAACCCTAGAGTAGAGATTACTCCACATAGACCTCGTGATCCAGCCATGTCACGGTGGACCGAGGTGATGAGGCGGCTAGGAGGTGGTAGGGTGCCAACCCCCTACAATGATGAGTTCTTTCACTGGTGGCGCCGACAGGTCATAGCGATCAATGACTATCCCTATGGAGGGATCGACTACCGAGGGGATTCAGACATGCCATTGCCACCATGATCCACCTTTGGAGAGATCGGTAAGAAATAGTTTTTATATATTTCATTTTTTTGTGTTTTTTAATTTTGATAAAGGCAAAATAAAAATACAAATATTTTTGCATGGTATCATGTATTAACAGTTGTTTTCTTACATAGACGTAGGTCTGTGACGACCAGAGGGATTCCCAAGACATCGATGCAGGGGTCGAGGAGATGAGCTAGTAGGTGGGGACGCGGAGAGAGTCCTCCAGAATGTGCAGAGAAACCTATCTCTCTTAATGCACATGATTCCTATGGTCCAAGTAGAGGATCTACTAGAGGCGATGTAGAGGCAAGAGGTGGGTGTACCTCGTGCATGGGTGAGACTCTTTAAGTGTATTGAAAACGTTGTAGTGTTCTATCATGACACACATTCGACACCACAAGAATATATGCCATGGTTATGCAATCTACCGACCATATATGTATTTTGAGGGCATGCACCCCATTTTGTACGATGACATCGTATTTGTTTTTGGACTTTAAGGGATCTTTAGAGTCACATAACCATATGGAATAGATGCCATGGTTATGTGATGTACCGACCATATGGATTTTAAGGGATCTTTATTTTCCTTTTACCACGTCTAGTCATGGGAGATAACCCAAAGAATATGTAGTGCTCTCGTGATATTCCTATGATTGACGTCCTTTTACTTTTTTTTTCTTTGGATAATTCATTTTATTTTTCTTTTGTCCCTTCACGTTGAAAAACACACGCTTGAATGCTTCAAACACACCAGAGACTATGTAACACCTTGGCGATGTATCTGCAAGTGCTACAAGACTGTGCAAGACTCTGAGCAGGTAACCAAGGTAGGCTTTTTCTAGTCTCCCTCTATGCCTAAAATCTCCTTCTTCCCATAGAATTAAGAATGATTCCTTCTTGGATCAATTTATATAACCTAAAGAAATGGATATGATAGGGACTAACGAGATGGAAAGTGGTAAGTATGATCGGGAATGGTATGATGACAGATTTAAAACAAATCCCAGTAGTGCTCCATTTCCCCCAAGAGTAACCCAATCTCCCAAGGACCTAAGATAACAAGTCAAGTCATGACAGAGGAAGAAGTATAACCAACGAGCTAACGACTAGTAGTTAGAAGGAATCTCTGGAACAAGCTTAAATGCCTTAGATATTAAATTGATACTCACCATGATGACATACTTACCAATTTGCAGCATGATTCTCAAGGATGTCTAACAGGCATGTCCAAATCACATGGGTGTCATATGTTGTTGATGCCACTAAGAGATGCTCACACTTAGAAAGAGGATCTGGAGATTTATATTTGCAAGTACATGCACATATTTCGGCTTTCCATGTTTTATGCCTTGGTGCCTCTAGATGTTATTTATGAAATAGTTATCCACCAGTGGGGGAATAAAAACCACCACATTCCCCATTATTACAGTCCTTAAGAACAACTTCAACCTCCTCGGGAGTCAAACAACAATGCAAAATATTATCCACCCCTCGATGATACAAAGTGGCACTGATAAGAAGGTAGTTCTTAGCTTGATGACGTATACATCGCCAGTTGTCTCTCGACATATGTTGGGGGAGCTTCAAGGTTTGAAGGTAGATTAAAATATCTCCATACCAGGGGTTCAAAGAAAAGATAAGGAAGATATGTTCATCCGTGAACGAATCATTATGAAAATATCCTCATCATGTCTAGGGAAGTTTGACATCATCTTGAAAAAAACTAGTGATTTCTTGGATTTTGTCGAAGCAAAATCTAGATCAAATTCTTTCAAAATAACAATCCATTTATTGTATTCCCCCCCTATGATACACCTGTTCAGGACATTTTGAAATGGATTTATATCCGCAACCACAGTATTCTTGCAAAGTAATATATAATGTTGTAATATTTGGAATGCATGTACAACGACCATGGCTAGCTTCTCTACGTGAGAGTATTTGATTTTAGGAGCGACTAGATTTCGACTAAGGTAGTAGACAAGGTGCTCATGGAGCTCATCATCCTCATGAACAAGTACCATACCAACTGTCCCTTCAGACGCGACGATATAAAGCAAAAAGTCTCTATTGTAGTCTGGGGGCTTCAACAGAGGCATTGATACCAAGGATTTCTTAAGAGCATCAAAGGAATCTTGGGATCACTCATCCCATATGAATTAAGTGTCCTTGTTGAAAAGACACATGAAACCTTTAGTTATATTGGCATAGTTCACTATGAAACGACTTAGGAAGTTAGCCTTCCCCTGTAAACCTTGAAGTTGTCGAATATTTCATTGGGGAGGCAACCAAAGTATTGCCTCAAACTTCATAGGATCCATCATGATCCCATGCTCAGACACTATGAATCCTAAAAGAGGACTAGACCTAACGCAAAATATGCACTTGTGAGGGTTCAATCGAATGTGATAGTAATGAAATCTCTCAAATACAATTTGAAGGTGAGTCGGGTGATCTACCCTCTTGCGAGAGTGAGTAGCGAGATCATCTAGGTAAGATTCGACGATGTGCTTAAGATCGCGAAACACAAAGGTCATGGCATGTTGGAAGGTCGCTCCGATGTTTTTAAGACCGAAAGGCATTTTATGGTACACAAAGGTACCCCAAGAAAAAATAAACATCGTCTTGTGTTGATCGTTGGGTTTGATCTGAATTTGATTATAACCTGAAAATTTGTCCATAAAGGAAAATACTTCACTTCCCGCACACTCATCAAGACTCTGGTGAATAAAAGGAGTGGGGAAGTTATCTTTAGGACAGGCTTTGTTCAGGTCCCTAAAATCCATACATACGCGGATGGTTCCTTGCTTTTTATCTATGGGAACATGGTTGGACACCCATTCGGTTAAGGGAATCAGGTAGATGAAGCCAACATTGAGAAGCTTCTCCACTTTTTCCTTAATAGCAGGGGCTTTCCTAGGATTTACAACTCTAAGACATTTCCGAACAGGTTTAGTTTTTGGATAAGTTTTAATTTCATGCTTGAAAATATTGGGGTCAATCCCTCGCGTCTCTTCGTATGACCAAGCAAATACATCTCATAGTTCTTTGAAGAGATTGGTGTAGATCTGAATATCCTCAGGCAAAAAATCTGCATCGATATATACGTTCTCAATTTTACCACGGGTTCAAGAGATGTCAATCACGACGGTAGGAGAAATGTTTTCCATGTTTCCTTCGACAAAAATACCATGTGTATCTAATGAAACCATGACGTGACCAACCATCTCACTCAGGGTGAACATAAAATCATCCTATTCAATCGTAACAATATTTGGGTGAAAATAGGATCGATGATGCACATCGTCCCAAGGCCTATCAGGACCAGGCATGGCCTCTAAGTTGGCTTTATCCAAGGGTAAAACATCGTCAAGGAAATCATGCGAACAAGATGATTGGGCAACCCATATGTGCTCTAAAACGGGATCCACCTCGTCCGTCTATGTGGAGAAATGATTTGGGTTAGCAATAGCTTCTTGAATAGTCTGATATGCAATTTCTACTGCGGACAAGGGCATAGCCATCTGGGTTAGGTTGTCAGGAGGCTATTGGTTAGGGTCATCTTTACCATGCTTTAGTTGTTGCAGATTTGTAGACCCGAACTCCCATTTGTTCTCATGCCTAAATTTCTACTCGATTTTGACAGCATATCGATAGGCATCTCCCAACAATGAGACATTTAGGAAATCCATTTCAGTTTGGATGTACCTATGCAGAGCCCCACGATATTTCAGAACCATATGTCACTCAGAGTCTTTGATACCCAGCTTGGTGCGCAAGGTATGGAAAGTATTTGTGAACTTTGACACTGTTTGTCTCTTCTCTTGCCGCAGTGTGGTCCATCACATGTACTGGTATTCATAGTTATTAATAGGGTAGTATTGTTCCTTGACCGCATCCACAAAAAAATCCCAAGTTTTCTCGGCCCCATATATTCCAGATTCCTCTGTGAAACTTTACTCCCAGTAAGTTTCCCACTAGTGTTTGACATGGGGGAGAGCCTTGAGGAGTGTGAAGGCGATCTTTTCCCTGTCGAGAAAATTGTGAACAGAGAAATAACCATCTAGCAGATTCAACCATTTTTCTAAGGAATATGCATCTATCTGACCTTCAAATATGGGAATATCAAAATTAACTTGCACCTTGAAGGGAGATGTTCCTCCAAAGTGATCGCTTAATGAAGATGTGTTTGTTGTTATCGGTAGACATTGAAGGATGTGGGAAAAATTCTCCATCATTTCGTCCCTCTGTCGTGCGTGAGCTTGCTCAAGCAACATGTTAATAGAATATTTTTCTCTGTGGTTTTTATTTTATGCTGCCATAGAGGGTTTCTTGGGCATGCGAGAGAAATTTTCCTCAAGAGAGACAAACTCGAGACCCAACTTGCTCTACTTAGACCTCGTGAAGGACATGCACTGAAAAATGATCAAGAGCAACCTGCTCTGATACAACTACTCCGGATTATTTCTAGAACGAAATGAAAGCAGAGATATTACAATGAATTACACATAAAAAATTTCTAGAAACAGAGAAATACAACAATACATGATTTCTATTGATGAAAGAAATGTACAAAGACTGTAAAAATAGAGAGTGCAAGACTTGCTAGAATGGTGGCATCATTATCTCTGAGAAGAGATGTGACGACTAATCTCATTCAGAAGAAGATGATTACAATGATTCTTTGAAGGCCTTTTTATGATAAACATGAATGCCAAAACCCTAGACATCCAAAAACCTAACCCTAGGAGATGAAGCATCAAAAGTCATGTGGGCCCCGTTGGGGTAAGTTAGTACATTAACTTCCCGGGGTCATAACTTTTGCATACGATCTCTATCTTAGGTGTGTAATAGCCCTTTGGAAAGGTCTTTTCAAGAACTATGCATTATTCCATTAAAATCTGAATTCATCTATAGTTTGATTGTGGCAAGCCAGAAAAAAACATTGTTTAGGGCCCCAAAACGACCCTGGAAGTACAAACAGATGTACTGATATGAAAAATTCCAAAATAAGCCAGTTGGAATAGGTGGGTAGCCACATATATCCACCTGGATGTTGTGTAGGGATTTAGGACATCCCTGTAAGTGCAGAACCCACCATTACAAAGAAATTTCCCCATTATAGATAAACTTGTTGAACTGAAAACTGTCGGAATGAGCCAGTTGGAATTTGGAACAGGTGGGTGGTCACCAATATCCACCTGGATCAAGTCCAAACTTGAGCTCTACCCTTTCAGTGCTCACCCCAGTTCCAAATAGCAATGCTATAACTCTAAACCTTATAAAAGGGGACTAGAAAATAAGATAAATTGGACTAGTAAGATGGTTGATAAAGGGGGATTGGAAAAAATAACACCCAAGAATAAGGTAACTCAAGAGCAAGGTCACCCTCCATGGAGGCGCTCATAGAAATGTATTAAATGACACCATAAGCCATGAAGTAAGCCCTAAACCCATATCACTATCACACTTACTCTTGAAGGGTTTATTTATTTATTGCTTCCCTCGGGACCTATCCCTCTAGATGGGTTATTTTATTTCCTATCTATGTGGCTCACCTAATAGGGTTGGATGAATGCTCTCCCATACTCAAACTTGCCAACTCACATGGAATCATGGGCTGGTGTGATGCTTGAAGGGGATACTGAGGTGAAGTATTTAAATGGATTATATCTTAAGTTACAACTTAATTTGCATGATTTAAGGATTGATTTTTCTTATGAACCTTGGTTATCCTTGTCTTATGCTTTGCTTTTCTTTGCTTTGGATGGACCTGACATGGTTCTTTGAGGGACATTATGGGCTTGTACCCATGAATTTGTGCCTTTATTGTAGGACCTTGGCACATGTGATGGAGAGTAGTGGGTCATCTAGCGACTCACCACCCTTAGACATCATCGCTCAGATCCTTAGAACCTTGAACGATGGACATATGGGCTTGGTATGAGAATATTATGTCATGATGGCACAAGATGGGCTAGAATCCGATAGGCTGGGCAGAGTACCCCGAAGCTTATTTTTCACTAGGATCAGAGACGTGCAGTAGTAGTCATTCAAAGGCATGGGAGAGACGAGATGCAACTCCTTAGGGCCTAGAAGTAGCACCTGGATCCTAGATGTTGGTCCTATTTTGATCATGACATCACCTTCTAGAGCTAGATGTAGCTAGGATTTGGTGATTTCTTGGCGTACTGATGATGAATGGCATGAATTTTGGAGAGGAGATACATCACTTGCTTCTACCTTATTCCAAATTGATTCCATGTGGCCTTTGGAGGCCCCCTCCTTTCCTAAGGAGGCTTGACGTCTCAGACGTGTGGCTCATTATGATTTATTTTTTGCACTTTAGCATTTGTAAAGGTTAAATGAGGGGTCGGTGATCCAAGTGGATATCGGTGGCCACCCACCTATTCCAACTGGATCACATACATATGTCATCCTGGTAGTTTCAGTTTTCATCTTGGCATATTTTTTCTAGCTTTTCAGGTCCTAAACTTTTGGGGCCGTTTTGAGGCCCTAAACAACGTTTTTTGGGCCTGCCATAATCACACTATTGACAATCTTAGAGTATGATGTAATAATGTGTATTCCTCAGATAATCCTTTCAAATAGGCTATCGTGCGTCTAAAACGAAGATCATATGCAAAAGTTACGACCCCAAGAAGTTGATGTACTAGCGTACCCCAATGAGGCCCACATCACTTTTGGCGCTTCATCTCCTAGGGTTAGGTTTTTGGATTTCTAGGATTTTTGCATTCATTTTTTTAATGTAAAAATGCCTATGGAGCCTCATTGTACTCATCTTCTTGTGAATGAGTGTATCCATCACATCTCTTCTCAGATATAAGTTGCCACCATTCTAGCAAGCTTGTTTCGGTCTGCATTTTGTAGTTTCAACATCCTTCTTATTTTATAGAAGTCAAGTTTTACTATATCTATGTTATTATTCAATGTGTCTCTATGTTAATATTATATGTCTGTGTTTTCATTTCGTTCCGTTCATAAATCTGAATCAGTGGTATCATAGAGGTCTGCTACTTGTCATTTTTTAGTGCATGTCCCCGACAAGGTCAGGGTATAGAGAGTTGGGTCTCAAGCTTGTTTCCTATGAGGAAAATGGATCTCGCATGCCTAAGAAACCTTCCATGGCGAGAGAAAAGAAATACGATGGGATAGGATATCCTTTCAAAATTTTGCTCGAGGAAGCCCTCGAGTGATAGAGGAACGATATGATGGACAACTTTGCACAAATCCTTCGACGACTGTCGACAAGCGATGCATCTACCTCAAGTGGAGGCGTTATCCCCTTTAAGGTACATTTCAATTTTTATATTCCTATATTTGAAGGTAAAATAGATGCGGATGTCATAGATAAATGGTTAAACCTTCTAGAAGGGTATTTTTCTGTCCACAACTTTTTCGATAGAGAAAAGATTACATTTGTGTTCCTCAAGGCCATCCCCCATGTCAAAGATTGGTGGGAGACTTTCTGTGAGAAAAAGGAAACATATGGATCTACATTATTTATAGTTTCACCCTTGGGGTTCCTTTAGGGATGTTATTAAGGAACAATACTACCCTGTTAGAAGTTATGACGACTTGTATACAAGATGGACCACACTGCAGTAATAAAGAGACCAAACAGTGCCAAAGTTCACCAATGTCTTCCATACCTTACACACCAAGTTGGGTATCAAAGAATCTAAGCGACATCTGGTGCTCAAATACCGTGGTGGTCTGCATAGATACATCTAAACACAAATGTAGTTTATGGACATTTCATCCTTGGGCATGGCCTATTGATATGGTGTCAAAATCGAGCAGAAGCTTAAACAGAGGACGCGGTAGTTTGGGTCTGCCAACCCCTCATAGAAGAAGCAGGGAAAAGGCAGCGTCAACCCGCAAAACGAAGGGTAGAGAAAGGATGGAAAACCTCAGGACAACCATTCCAAACTACAAAAAAATAAGGACAATGGGAAGACAAAGAAAGACATTGGGAAATGGTACAAATTCCATAAGAGCCCCTGGCATAAGACCGTTGAATGTCGCTCAAAGTAGTTATTGGTGGCCGGGGTGAAATCCTTTGAATCAGATGTAGGCTCCAACTCTAAGTCAGAACGAGAAAAAGGGAGACGGATCATTGATGCAAAACCCAGTGCCACCATTGCTACCACCATCAAGGTCCAGCCCAATGAACCAGATGAGCCAGAGGAAGGTGAGCACCTCTTTCATTCACAGATGTGGGTGAAGGGTACTCTGATGCACTTCATCATTGATAGCAGTATCCAAAATAACCTCATCTCATCAGAGGCCTTCAAGCGGTTGGCTCTGCCGACATCACCACACCTGTAGTCATACACCATCAGATGGCTCTGCCAAGGGAGCGATCTCCATGTCAACGAACGGTTATGCCTGGCCTACGACATCAAGCCCTTCAAAGATGAGGTATTGTGTGATGTTTCCCCATTGAATTTTTTGATGTTATTTTGGGCCAACTTTATTTATGGAAATGCCATGTTGTATATGAGTCTAGGCCTCGTAGTGTTATTTTTACTTTGGACAGGAAATTATACAGGATACCATAAGTAGTCCCATCTACAGCCATTTCCTTGATCTTTGCCAAGAAATGCATGAAGGTCATCTCTCAGACCGAGAAATTTTTTTTCTTCATGATTCACGTTAAGAGTGAGTAGAAGGTTGCATCCACATCCTGTTGATTAAGGTT
>JASDQU011103918.1:564-16965 GCA_032191745.1 Picea mariana | reverse complement strand
TGACTCCCGTTTCAACAGTTTTGAATTGGTCCAACAGATCCTTCAATATGCAATAATTCTTTAAGAATTCAACCTTCATGTTCTGATCTGTAATGGTGGACATAGAGATCAATTTTTTCTTTATCCCTGGTACATACACAACATTCTGAATGTGACGAATAGAACCATTCGACAATGTCACGGGAATGTCTCCGTATCCCTTGATCTGATGAGCACGGTTATCTCCAAGATATATGCTGGCACCATTCTGTGTTTCTTTAAAATTAGCATACTAGTTCTTATTACAAGTCATATGTACTGATGCTCCAGAATCCACAAACTAGGCATCAATATCATCTGTTTCAGCAGATAAAGCAATGTTAGACACAAATAGCCTAAGACCTCGAGAATCAAAATTCGGGGGTTCATCAATATCATCACTAGCAATAAACAATATGAGATCATGATTTGAAGATTTTTCTGCATAATGACCTGAATGTGTTTTAGGTTTATTCCTAGCTTCCTCACTCTTCTTCTTATGACAATGTTTAACAATATGTCCAGGTTGACCACAATAAAAACAACTCTTTGACTCATTCTTGTCAGATTGCATACCTTGATTCGGCCTTGGAGTTTGTCTTCTCTGTGATGAATTGCCTCTCTGCCATGAACTACCTCCTCTGCCTCTTTCTCCTGATCTCCCTCTCGTAGATCTCTTATTTGACCATAGTGCCAAATATTTATTCTAAGGATTTATATTCCCGTGCACGCCTCTCTTCCTCTTGCAGCAAAATAACTGTCAGTTCTTCAAAAGTAGGAGGTTTCTCCCTTGCTACGAGACCTGTTATGAACATCTGATAATCTTCTAGCATACAATTTAAGGTAATAGTGACAAGATCAGTGCTGGAAACTATTTCTCCTATATTTCCTAGCTTGTCTTTCACCTCTTTAATGCGACCCGAAAATGAACTAATAGATTCATTTCCATCCATCTTAATGCCTAGAAATTTAGTTTTCAGAAACAAAATGCAATTTGTGTTACTAGTTTCATACAAGGCTTGAAGCGCTATCCACATTTTAGTAGAAGTATTAGCTTCTCTAATATGTGGAATTATGATATCCTTAACAAACATATGCAACAATACCTTGGCCTTGTTTTTGCACTTCTCTCAATATTGGATCTGTGCTCCAGTCGCAACAGGTTTCACTTCAGTTCCCTTCGCAATGGTCCAGACACCATAGCCTTCCATCATGGTCTGCATCTTGAATTTCCAGTTAATGAAATTTGAGCCATCTAATTTGTTGGCTTCGTTGAGGTAGGTCTCTGCCAACAGATTCGCCATCTCTGTAAGTGTCTACTTGTTCAATTAGACAATGGATCCTTGTATCACCAAAGGTGAATCACCAAGAATACACAAATAACCTCAGCACACCCTTCCTCTCTGGGTGCCTGTGTTGGATTTATGAATGCCCAAATCACCAAACTTTGTTTTCATAAAACAAATGTTCACACAATAAATCTCACAAATGATATCCACTTGAATAAACTTTAATATCCACCTTATAAAGTTTATGCTTAAAAAAAAATATTCATTTGAATAAAAATCCACTTTTAATAAACTTTATCTACTTCAAAAAATCCACTTTTAATAAACTTTAGACCTCACTCAATAACATTTATACCACTTTAACAAAAACGTTTATACCTTACTCACAAATAATCAAACACATGCAAATGGATTCCCACAAGCTCATGGATTTGCTCATGAATCTCCCTATGGATCACGTCCCTTCTCCTTACATACGCAACACAAAATCATGCAAATCGTGGCTTCCCCAAAATAATGAAAATCATAACTGTATTTACCTCTTCCATGCAATTTCAACCAGACGGATTTGCTCACGCCCCTCCTCACAAGCTTGCGATTCAAACTGGTGATTTAGAAGGAAATAGTGATTGCCAATTCGTCATGGGAGGAGGTTGATGCTTACGCTTCCCATTTGCTCACACAAAAAAAACTCACGATCCAATGGGGATTATCATGAACCTTCTCCAACTCGAACCCATGTGGCTTGCGCAAACACACGGGTTTTTGCACCTCACGTAGCCATTAAAGTGTGGGGAGTCTGCACATCATGAGGCACTTGGGTGTGGGAATATTTAAAGATTTTTGCACTACAATACACAGTTGGAGTGCAGAAATTTGAGTTTTTCAAACACGCATAAAGTTTGAGTAGTAAGCTGTCGAACCCTTCCAGAGGAGGGACTTGCGGACTTATAGAAATTGAAACACCTATCTTCTACGGCTCCTCACTTCCGTGGATCTGATACCAACTTAGAATTAGGAGAAACAAAACACAGGTGAGACTTCGCTCACAATCTATATTATTAAATGAGGTTTGATTACATCATTATATAGGAAACTACTCTACTTAGTTGGTTACATCAAACCACAAAAAACTAGAATCTACATTAGGTGAAGTAGAGTTCAACTACGCTACTGACTCTTGACTAATAGATTTCTTCTACGTAACTATCTCTTGCAACTGAATCTTGCTCCATTATTTCCAAGTGTCTCTTCTTCAGGATGTGCCTATGTTGGGAACCCACACTTGAGTGTCAACGTCCACCTCCTCATCTGGGACAAAGTGCCTCTACAAACAAAACTCAACCTCTTCCAAGTCGATTTCATATTTGATTTCCAGGAGCATATTAGCATGATAAAATGTAGTAGATTCATATGCGCTTAAATATGCTTGCAGGGAAAGGATTCAAACACAATGTTTATATCCTCGAGCCATGGGGAATTATAAAGAAAGGAATGATCATAGAACAAAAAGTGCGAACTAGGGGAAGCTCTGGGAGGAGAAGGAATGTGCTAGACCGGGAAAACACTAGAGAAAAAAAGTACCAGAGCTAAGACGACACAGAGAACATGAGGGAAAGGAGAATTTGGATGAGAAGAAAAGTGCCATGGAGGAGGCCTATATTGCTTGCGAAGGAAAACTGAACCATCATTTCTCAACCAAGCATGGATCATTCATTTCCGAAGCAGGGAATAGAAACAACCAAAATTGCCACAATATAGAGGAAACAACCAAAATTTCCACAGTAATGAGTTGAATCCCATATCGATCACACTTTCTACCATAATCTTCTACATGCTACGATCGGTCTTATTGCTTGGAAGGAGGGAAATGTTAATCACCATCATGATCTTGTCCCTGTCACCCCATTCAAGGCCAATTTTATCTCTTTATCTAAATTTAATTCGACAATTAATTAATTAATTATCTTAAGTATTTATTCTATTTTTAACATTATTATAATCAATTAATTTATCAATTTTAAACTCCAGTCTAATTTAATATTTATTTATTAGATATTTCAACAAATCTCTATTTTAGTAAATTACACTAATTTGTTTAATTGACTAAGTATCATTTATAAATATATTATTGTTATTGTTATTTTTTCTAACGGATCCTTTCTTGTATTCTTTTTTAAAAAACCAATGGTTCACTCTTCTCTATCTTCGAAAATCTCAGTTGGATACCTTGATGATGGGCAAAGTGTCCACTTGAAATGTTGGGAATGTTTAAAAAACAAGACATAGTTTATTCCAAATTTGTTTCTACAATTAATACTATAGTGTCCTATCAAGCCTTGTCCTCATTAGGGGAAGCAAAGGTGGGTAGGGCGTTCATTGATCCCAAAATAAATGTAGAAAATAATTTCAATTGGTGTTTAGGTAACCCCACAAACAATGAGGTAGAGGCTTTGCCAGTGTTCCAAGGCCTGCAAATGTTGAAATCATGTTGGATTAAGCAAGCAACAATGGTTGGTGACTCTTATATCATCATCCAATTTCTTCTTAGACTTTCCACCCCTCTAAATCCTAGTCTTGATGAGTTTTCCAAAGAACTTTGGCACTAGAAAATATTTTTGAGAACCTCTCCTTTTATCAAAATTTGTATCCTTATAATGTTGACTTAGATCGTCTTACAAACATGGGTGTGAAGTTGGGGAAGGATTTATTCAAAAAAATGGGGGGGAGGGGGAGTGCACCATCTAATATACCCCTTAATTGATATTACTATGAATTGAATTAGTAATAGTGGCAGAGTCCAAGTGGATTAACATGCATGGGTGAGAGGATGAGAATTTATGCTTCATTTCCCACATTCCAATGTTCTTTTCAATGGTGGTTTGGCATATGTGGAAGATAGCATGGGAGTTTTGATTGTTGTGTGGGATTATTATCATGTTATGGGTTGTTTTCTCCTTGCTCCTAGTTTCTCCTCTCTATGTATAAGTGTTATAGAAAGATTTGCCTCACCCTAGGAAAACTTGCATAGAGGGCCTTTTTCCATTTCCCTATGCATACTTGAAGTCCCTTTATGCAAATCCCAGAGCTAAAACCATGATTTTTCCACATATACACACCCTTTCTATATTAAAACATGTGTATATGCAGGTTGCACCACTACAACCCACGCACATCGGGATTTGTGCCCAAAATTAAAAAATGGTGTCGGGTTTTCATGTCACGTCATGAGATCTATGATCCTTTCCTTCCATATGCTGGAAGCGTTCCAAATTGACCCTTCATTTCCACTTGAAGGCTACAAATGAGCCAAATACGAGCTATGGAAAAAAGGAGAAGACTTCAACTTTGAGAGCAAAGTTACTCTGGATAAATTATTCACTTCATATTGAGTCTGCATCCCTTTATGCTTTTAAGTTTGAACACATTGTTCAACCACCAAGTTCTTCCCTACATGATTGAGAATCTCATTGTCTCTCTTATATGAGCTTGCCTTTGATGGAGGATTGAAGTGGTGGAGGCCTGACTAGAAGGAACTTAGTTTCTCGGTTCTGAACCTTGCCGACACATAAGTCTATAACTCATTCACTTCTGTTGATTACATCTTAATAGAAATACTCTTTTCTCATCCAATTAATATCTTGCGAATCTTTGAAGTGTTATTCCATGGCCGTATTTGTTATGAATATTTATGGATTATGCTATTGAATGTGCTAATATTATATATTATCACCATATTCTTGCGTTTCTTGGTTGTTGAGGACTAGTTGCAGGTATATTGCTTTGGGTCAAGTGCTCAATAGTGGACTTCATCAAACGTCTGGATGAGGTAGGCCTTTTATCTTGTCTTGCTATCATATTTGTTTATATAACATACTTGAGATTAGAGTTGATTTATGTAGTCGTTTCTGTCTTTTGTGGTTTACCCCTAGCCATAGAGAGATTTTCCTCGTAACAGAATTGGCAACCATACTGGGGATAAAATCTTCTTTTTCAGGGTTTGGAGTGTTTTTCTCCTTAGATTGCTCTCATTTATATTGAGTTTCTTGTCGTATGTTTGCATGACAACCTCTATTCACTATGAGTCTGAGTTTCTTAGCCTTATCCTTATCCTGGTTGTGTTTTGACACATATATGCGGGTTTTTTCCTGACAGTTGTGTACATACACATGTTGTCCTTTTGCAATATGCGTACATACACGCTTTTCCCTTGAACAGTCGTATACATCACCCTTTGTTGTTGGGTTGCTGGGTTTGATGGTTATTGGGTTGTTTTTGATGATTGTTAAGTATTCTTGGGTCTCTGTTGTGACTGTTAAGTGTCCGTGGAATGACAGGAAACCTGTATTTGGTTGAATTTTTTGGGCGGTGCCTTTTTCATGATCTTTTTCATTTGATTGTCCTCGCATCTTGGGTTGGGTGTTTTTCTCCTTGATATCTTACTTGGGTTGTCTCTGTCTACACACAGTAGAGTATTTATATCAAGTTTTTGTTCAATCCTTGCATTTTCATTCTCTTATATTGAAAATACAAAAAAATTAGGAATTTTACATTGATTGGCATTTTGATATTTCAAGTCTTTATCATTAATCTTAGTGCATGTAAAGGAAGGTTAAATTTTTATTTAGAATTGCATAGCTAAATTGAGAATTGCATTTTTAAAATCATATCATTTATTGGAAATTGAAGTTATGACTTTGCATTGTATTTATATTCATTTATTTTACTTGTTGAGTCATAACATCACTAGTTTCGCGACTGCACCTTTTGAGTAAAGCAAGGCCACTAAAAGTAACCAGAATTTAAAATTGATTAGTAACAATTTTATCTTTCTAAGGTACACAAACTAGCTTAGGATTTAGAGCCTTGGAATAGGATTTTGTGAGTAAACTTATCCAAGGCCATTAAATCAACATATGTGTATGACTAAGGGAGTGGTGAAATCCATTGTATAATCGGTAATATTAGGAGGCTTCTCTTACATCGGAGTTAAGAACGAGGTCCTGTGAGGTTGGTTGAAGGGATATCCCCTCGATACCTTCTTAGTGTCAGACATATTTCTGGGGATCTATTCATATATGGGGATCTTGCTAGTGCCCTTACCTCTGTGAGAGGCGGTGCTTTCAAGGTTTCGGGCTTTGTTACCCTACCCATATGCTGGATCTGACTTACAACTGTTTGCCTATGAATCAGTTATACCATGGTTGCTTAGTTGCTTGACTTAGGTACCACATAGGTTACTTGTAGGGGTTATTATGTAGGTACCCTGGGTCAGATAAGGGTCCGAAAACACACAACCTTTATGGAGGATTACCTCTTCGGGGGGATATGACTTATTGGTTGTTAAGGCCATGAGGGCCCTTATAACTGATTCTGTTACCTCCGATATTTAGCAGAGCAGTCTCAGGACCCTCTTGGGTGAGGCATACCTACTTTAGAGAGGGAGGTCCCTTTTAGCCACTTTATCATGTTTGTGTGCATATTGGCCTTTTGATTGTTTTTAATGTGCTCTTTTATTATTAGTAGACCTTTGATATTTTATACCATTCCTTGGGTTGTCATTATCATGGATAACAGAGTTCTTGTGGCTCCCTCCTTTACTACTACCCATGACCTTCCCTCATTTCATGGGGATGAGTCCATCCACTTTTCATAATGGTATGAAGAATTATGACACTCATTCCATGCCTTGGGTCTCTAATCATTTTCCTATTGATATGCCAAACATGCCTTCACCCTTTCCATCCTCTCCCTGGCCCACTTATATGAATCCTAGTTTTGGATCTGGGGGCACCATGGCCCCACCGCCTACATCTTCATTTGATAGGAGTCATGTCCCTCAACCAACTCTCACTGTGGGGGGTTGGAATCTCCCCTCTTACGGATCCAGTCCTAGCCATGCTTTTTCAAGAGTAAGTACTCAAATGGGTGGTTATTCTACTTATCACACCCCATTTGTGTATCCTTCGTCTACCATGCTAGTTCCTATGAACACTTTTCCCATGGAGGGTCCACATATGTCCTTTGGTATTTCATATGGAGAGAACTAGTTTTATGGTACATACTACCCTCTTCACGGAACCCCTTCACATGGGGGAAACATATATCCTCACTTGAAAAATATTTATCATACTTTTGTCTCTTCGTAGACATCTTCTTCAGTGATGATGCCTATACAAACCTCTATGGAGGATACTACATTTCCAGATAGGGACAGGGTGTAAACCAAGATCCTTCCTGGCCTGCAAGGTCTCAAAACCAGTCTCTCACAGGACCTTGGTCTCAAATACCACAACTCACCACCACTGCTAGTCTAGTCATTACCAGTCATACTAGATCTCCATCACCAACCGCTGCTAGTCATGTTGGAGATTGGTCGACAACCTCTGCAAATCATGTTGAATACCAAAAACCATCTTCTACTATTCATGCTAGGGGAATCACTCTAGTCTCCATGAGTCATATCAACATCACATCTCCAACCTCTGTACATAATGTGGGAGATGAACCTCCAGCCTCTGCTAGTCATGCTGAGATCATGTCGCCAACCATTTTAAATGACGTTGGGGGCATTCATATGATTGAGAAGCCTAGACATGTCAGACGTAATCCCAAGTTCCTTTGTAGGACTTGCGAAGGAGATCACCTTACTCATTTGTGTCCTGCTATTGCTGGGATACCGGAAGCATGGTTCTCACCTGGGGGCCCTTAGGGTTCTAAGTCGTCTGTGTTTTCCCCACACTTTGTTTCTCCTTTGATCGACAAAATAGTCATTCCAATGCAATCATCACCTGTCCACACTCCCATTTTTTAGGGTGATGCATCTCCTAGCTTTGTTGCCATGCATCCTATTCAACCAACGGTTGAAGAAGTGGTTGTATCGATGCAATCTCCGGTCAATCCAACTCTTCTTATGGAGGGTGATGTGTCCTTCAACCATGTAATTAGCATTTCTAGTACTGCACTTTCTAAACAAGAGAGATTTTTACTCTTCCTGAGTACTCTCCCTCCAAGCCTCAGAGAGGTTCCCTTTGATTGGGATGGTCTTGTGGGGTATCCAATGCATCCCCGTATGTCCTTTCAAGTAAGAGATGTTATTCGATATATCATGGAGAAGGTAACCTTCTCTAGCACTTTATCCTCCTCAACTTGGAGAACTTTGAGTTTTCTCAAGTTTGTGTTAGCTATTCGTAAGATGTTGACCTTTCACAGAAACCCTGCGCGGGAGCCTTGGCCTCCCCCATGACATGCCTCCTAGAAACCTCTCAATGAGTTTGATTTAATCTCTTTTCTGAATCATCTAAAAAGAGAAAATATTGTCGAGTGAATTTGACTCTTTCACACTCGTTAATTGGATTTGAAAGATTGTGAGTCTTAATTAAGCTCTTTTCCGACTCGTTTTCAAAAAGCGAAAATATTTCCGTGTGAACTTGTCTCTTTCACACTCGTAAATTGGATTTGAAATGACGTTTATTTGGTGAAATTTTATCCATTTTTCAAACCAAGTAGACTAAGATTACGAAAAAGGACATTTTTGGCGTTAAGTTGTGATTGCATCTCATTCCCTTGCTTGCAGTATTGAGCCTATTGTCGGTTCTCACTTTGCGTTATAAACCGTTTACCTCAATAGTTTTTCATCCTCAACCAAGAAGACCCTTTTTTATATCCTTCACAGCTTGACACCCTATACCCAGGAGGGAACATTGCCCAGAGTGTCCATCTCCCGCATGCACCTCCTTGCATTGAGCATAGGTATGTTCCACTGCTGGAACTAGTTTTGCTTATTTGTGACACTCGTTTCCTCCTCTATATCATAACATTCATTTGACTATGAAAAAACAAAAAAAGATGGGTGGGAAGGGAGTATTACCTTATATTGGCAGCAGTCGTGTCTCCTTTGAATAGAGAACAAAATTTTTGAGTCCACTTGTCATTATAATTTTGGGTTTAGCATGACCTTAGGAAGCTGAGATCGTTATAGCTCCGATTGGTTACTCTTCCAGTCCCTATGGAGAGTTTGACTGATGCCTCCTACATCTCAAGGTTTCATCATTGAGTCTATGCTGCCAGAGTCTTCCATATGTCTCATGCTCTTGTTCAAAGGATGTTTATCAACTTATGTCATCCATTCCTTAGAACTCTTGACTTTGCATGTCGGCCATACCCTCAGTCTGTCTTAGAATCACATGAAATTGTAGTCCTATTAAGCACCCTAGTCCTACTTTCCACATTGGTAGGTAACCTTGAACCCAATAGTCGACATTTCATCATTGGTCGTTGACTAGGTGGTTTTCCTTGTGTTCGATGACAATACATCTATTCACACATTGGGATTCGTGCAGTGTCTTGGATGTCATTAGCCTTATTGGTGGTTTCCTCGCCTTTTTCAACAGTTTTCCTCATTGGATTCTATTGAGAGGGTATTTTTCATGTATTGCTTGCACATGGAACACGTGAAAGATGCACAGGTTCGTTGGTTCATGAAAATGTTCTTCGTCTAATTTCCTCCAAATCATCAAGCTCTTGATTTGTACCTCATGTTGAATGATGAGAGATGCATTAATTCTCTCTTTTCAATGAGTCTCCTTCCATCGACTTCACATCATCTATTCTGGAGACGTAACCTAGAGTCCTATAAGTACCTAGAGGCTTGCAGTCATTAGTGGCAGGTTCTCTCGCCATTGATAGTTGGGAATACATCAATGTCTCATGATTGATGGATTCTTCAAGTGTTCGACCCCAACTCCTTTATTCACACTTGTAAGAATGTAATCAATTCCTTGATACCCAATTTCATCATCGGTAGGATGTGTCGCGTTTGTTAATGATATACCTCAATGATCGATAATCAAACGAAGTCTCATTGTGTTCGACCTTAACTCCTTTATTCACATGATGTAGACTTGCACCTTTGGCAGATTGTGTAGAAGACTTGAAGACATCCGTTTATAGTCACAGCTTTCCTGAGCTGTTGCTACCTTTCATTGGACCAGTACCTGTGTGACTTTAGTGATCATGGGAGATCATATTGTACTCCATTGTATACAGATATCTTCAGATTGATTTTGAGACTGGTTTTACTGGGCCTTGTTCATGACTATGACAACATTTGGCATATAGCCACCTTTGTATTACCTTTTCATGGCCATGGATAGTTGTTTGGTATATTTTCACATGTATCTGTAGTGTAATTCAAATTGCCAGCCATGTATGCAAAGTCAGTATAGATTGTAATGAACAACTAGTTCTTCCAACTGGGTCCCCATTACTCCACTTCTAGGTCTTATAATGTCTTTTGACCATTGCAGATACTCCTATGACCTTGCACATTAGGGGGCATTTGTTATAGAAAGATTTGCCTCACCCTAGGAAAACTTGCACAGAGGGCCTTTTTCCATTTCCCTATGTAGACTTGAAGTCCCTTTTTGCAAATCACAGAGCTAAAAACATGATTTTTCCACATATACGTTCCCTACCTATGTTACATCATGTGTATATGCAGGTTGCACCACTATAGCCTGTGTACATCGGGATTTGTTCCCCAAATTAAAAAATGGTGTCGGGTTTTCATGTCACGTCATGAGATCTATGATCCTAGGCCTTCCATATATTGGAAAGATTCTGACTCGACCCTTCAGCTCCACTTGAAGGATACAAATGGGCCAAATCCGAGCTATGGAAAAGAGGAGAAGAATTCAAATTTGAGAGCAAAGTTACTATGGAGAAATTATTCACTTCATATTGAGTCTGCATCTCTTTATCCTTTTAAGTCTGAACACATTGTTTAACCCCCAATATCTTCACTACATGATTGAGAACCTCATTGTCTCTCTTATATGAGATTTCCTTTGGTGGAGGATTGAAGTGGTGGAGGCCCAAATGGAAGGAACTTAGTTTCTTGGTTCCGAACCATGCCGACATAGAAGTTTGTAACTCATTCACTTATGTTGATTACATCTTAATAGAAATACTCTTTTCTCGTCCAATTAATATCTTGCGAATATTTGAATTGTTATTCCATGGGCATATTTGTTATGAATATTGATGGATTATGCTATTGAAAGTGATAATATTATATATTATCACCATATGCTTGCGTTTCTTGGTTGTTGAGAACTAGTTGTAGGTATATTGCTTTGGGTCAAGTGCTCAACAATGGACTTCATTGAACGTCTGGACGAGGTAGGACTTTTATCTTGTCTTGTTAGAATATTTGTTTATATATCATACTTGATATTAGAGTTGATTTCTACATTCATTTCCATCTGATGTGGTTTACCCCTAGCCATAGAGAGATTTTTCTCGTAACACTGAGCTAGCAAACGAGCTCTAGTTGTTGTGTGGGAATATTTTAGAGTTGCGGGTGTTATTTTATCCACTCTCAGCTTCTCCCTTAGTGATCCAGGTGGATATCGGTGGCCACACACCTTTTCCAGTTGGCTCAAAACAAATTTCTAACAATTTTAGTAATTTATTATTTTTAGCAGTTTTTCAGGAACTCAACTTCCGGAGCCATTTTGAGGCCCTAAATGATGTTTTTTTGGGTATGTATCAATTGAAAATTTTCACCATGAAATTTTCATCAATAGTTGTATTACTCAGATAGATATTTCCAATAGTCTATCATATGCCTAAATGAAATATTGTATGCAAAAGTTACGACCCCAAGAAGTTGATGTACTGACTTACCCAAATAGGGCCCACATGACTTTTGGCTCTTCATCTCCTAGGGTTAGGTTTTTGGATGTTTAATGTTTTTGACACTCCTGATTATTGTAAAAATGCCTTCAGAGCCTCATTATAATCATCTTCTTGCAAATGAGCATAGGCGTCACATCTCTTCTCAGAGATAAGCCACCACCATTCCAACAAGCTTGTTTTCCGCTACATTTTACAATTTCAACTTATTTCCTTATTGATTAGAAAACCAGTTTTACTGTATCTCTGTTATTCTTTGTTAAGAATCTATTAATAATCTATAGTCGTTTCGTTTTGCTCATAAAATTTGGATTAGTGGTATTAGAGCGGTCTTTTCCTTGTCGTCTTAATGCATGTCCCCAACGAGGTCAGAGTAAAAAGAATTGGGTCTCGATCTTGTTTCTCTCGAGGACCAAAGCTTTCGCACACCCACACAATCTCTCATGGAAGGAGAAAAGAAATATGATGGGAGGGGAGATCCTTTCAAAATGTTGTTTCAGGAAGCCCTCATGCAACAGAGGAACGAGATGATGGATAGTTTCACGCAAATCCTTCAGTAGTTACCAACATGGTACACATCTTCTTCAAGCGGAGGTGCCACCCTCTTCAAGGTACAAATAAACTTCAATATTCTTGTATTTGAAGGTCAGATAGACACAGATGGGGTAGAAAAGTGCTTGAATCTACTAGAAGGGTATTTTTGTGTCCATAACTTTTCGAATAGAGAAAATATTACTTTTGCGCTCCTTAAAGTCGTTCCCCATGTCAAAGATTGGTGGGAAACTTTCTGTGAGAAAAAGGAAACATAGGAAGCCTCGTTATTTATATTCATGAGCACCTGGGAATCCTTCAGGGATGCTATTAAGGAACAATACTACCCTGTTGGAAGTTATGATGACTTTTATACCAAATGGACCACACTGCGGCAAGAAAGAGACCAACCAGTGCCAGAGTTCACAAATATCTTCCATACCTTGCGCACCAAGATGGGTATAAAAGATTAAAAGAGAAATATGGTTCTCAAGTATCATAGTGCTCTGCATATATACTTCTAGACCGAAATGGAATTTTTGGACATCTCGTCCTTGAGATCGACCTACCAATATGCCGTCAAAATCGAGCAGAAGCTCAAACAAAAGATGCAGAAATTTGGGCCCGGGAACCCCTCACAGCAAAATTTAGGAAAGGGCGGCCCCAACCCACAGAACAAAGGGCAGAGAAAAGATGGATAGTATTAAGACAACCAGTCCAATCTGCAAGCAAAGAAGGACACCAGAAAGACAAAGAAATATATCGGGAAGTAGTGTGACTTCCATAAGAGCCCTTGGCATACCACTGTTGACTTTTTCTCAAAGAAGTTATTGGTGGCTGAAGTGAAAGCCTCTTAATCAGATGCGGGTTCTGACTCTGAGTTAGAACCAGAAAGCAGAAGATGGATCATTGACACGGAACCCAATGCCACCATTGCTACCACTAATCTCTAGCATGATGAACCAGATGAGCCAGAAGAAGGGGAGTGCCTCTTCCATTCATAGATGTGGGTAAAAGACACCCCATTGCACTTCATCATTGATAGTGGTAGCCAGAAGAACCTCATCTCAACAGAGGTTTTCAAGCGGCTGGCCCTACCAACAACGCCGCACCCACAACCCTACACCATTGGATGGCTCCGGTAAGAAAGTGATCTCCATGTCAGCCAACATTGTCGATTGTCATACGAAATCAAGGCCTTCAAAGACGAGGTATTGTGTGATGTTGCTCCTCTCAAAGTTTGTGATGTTCTTTTGTGCCAGACTTATCCCACAAACCATTGTCTCAAATTGGGATAGTCGATTTCTCAGCACATTTTGGTCGAGCCTCTAGTCACTACTGGACACCAAGTTCACCAAATCCACAGCCTTCCACCCCCAAACAGATGGCCAAACCGAGGTCATAAATCGAATGATCATGCATATATTATGCATGTATAATTCGAAGCACCCTCGCACATGGGATGAGAGTCATCCCTATGTCCAACATAGCTACAGCCAAGCCCTTCATAGCTCAACTGACCACATCCCCTTTCAGGTGGGGTTGGGATTCCAACCATTAGGTCCCATAGGTGTTGCACTTCCCCTTGCGGTCACCTCAGATGAATCATCTCCTGCTCCAACTGAAGTTGACAAAGCCACCCGGTTCATTGAGCAGATCCAACACATCTGCCAATAGGTTCAGGATATCCTACATAAGTCCAATGACAAGTACAAGCAGCGCCATGATCAACATCGGGTGCCACATAAGTTTCAGGTGGGAAACAAAGTTTGGTTGCACTTGTAGAAATAACGCCTTATAGGACCCCATCATAAGCTTCACCCACTCTGTTATGGTCCATACACCATCACCAAGGTTGTGGGGGATAATTCTTTTGAGCTCAACATTCCTCCTTTACTTGGCGTACAACCAGTGTTCAACATGGACCTCCTTCGGCCTTATTTCCCACCATTATTGGACACCTCAAACGTAGCAGAACAACTGAAACCACAAAGCTCAACCCCAACTGCATACAATAGACATCCAATGATCATATTGTGGACACATAGATCAAGGGCACTCGACAACAAAGGATATAGCTTTATCGAGTCGTCAAAGTAGGGAAACTCCTACACCAAGGCAAGTGGCTCACCCAGGGCCAAATTCAGCAAATATTTCCTCATCTGACAGGGGAACTCAATGAAATGGATACCATTGCTTCTTAAGGAGGGAGGATTGATCCAGGTGGATATCGGTGGCCACCCACCTTTTCTAGCTAGCTCAAAACAACTTTTGGAGAATTTTGATAATTTACTATTTTTAGCAATTTTTTGGATCCTGAAATTTCAGAGTCGTTTTGAGGCCCTAAATGACGTTTTTTGGGTATGTATCAATTGAAAAATATCTTCATGAAATTCTCGTCAACAGTTGTATTCCTCGGATAGATCTTTCCAACGGGCTATTGTACGCCTAAAATGGAGATCGTATGCAAAAATTAGACCCCAGGAAGTTGATGTACTGACTTACCCAAATGGGGCCCACATGACTTTTGGCGCTTCATCTCCTAGGGTTAGGTTTTTGGATGTCTAGGGTTTTTGACACTCCTGTTTATTGTAAAAAGGCCTTCAAAGCCTCATTGTAATCATCTTCTTGTGAATGAGCGCAGTCGTTGCACCTCTTCTTAGAGATAAACCGCCACCATTCCAGCAAGCTTGTATTCTGTTGCATTTTACAGTTTCAACTTATTTCCTTATTGAATAGAAAACCAATTTTATTGTATCTCTATTATTTTGTGTTAAACATCTGTTAATAATCTGTAGTCATTTCGTTCTGCTCATAAAATCTGGATCACCCAGTTTGGGTGTTATCCATGTTGGTGCTCTCAATGACATAATTGTATAAATGGAAGATATGTTATCTATGAAATGATAGATGTGATGGTGTAAAGGGGGAATTACATAGGCCCAATAAGAGATGACAAAGTCTATGCTTTAATAGAGTAATTAACATGAAATATGGGAAAAAAAAAGAGTTGATGAGGTATATGAGCAAGACCAAAATGTGGTTAACACTACCACACATATTTGAGTCATGTAAGAAATGGAAAAAGGTATGAGTACTTACATGCAAGCTCAGGAGACTAAGTACTCGCCATTGGAAAAGAATATGGCTATCATCACTTTTTAGTTTGATAGCACATTGGAGTTATTCCACCTCCCTCAGAGGGTAATTTTACCACTTCCTTACCCTCAACTGTTTTTCATGGAGAAGTATCCACATTGGCCCAAGCTATCAAAGAAAATGTTGAAAATATTGAAAGCGGGGGGTGAATCAATATTACCTTTTAACAATAATAATTTTTTCCAACCAGAGAAATAAATTAACAATGAATTTACAAATAATTAATTGTTTGTTTGTAATAAGAATTATAATGTCTGTATTACAACAAGTTGTGATTGTGAAGGACACCAATCCTTTTTCTGAGCACCTACTCAAGGAATATTCAACTCCCTGCTTCTTCAAGCACCAACTTGAAAGGAGGCTCCAAACCCTTGAATTCTTCAATCACCAACTTAAAAGGAGGCACTAACCCCCTATTGTTTCAGGCTTCAACCTAAAAAGGACTATAGTCCACCCTATATCCTCCCTTCCACCCTCACTACGTAGTTTTTAGTTTCACTTGTTGGAAGATTGGTTGTTGTCATTGATGTCAACCCTAGTCATGGGTTTTGGACCAGAATATTGATGAAGTTATTTGGACATGAAGGAAAATGAAAATGAAGATACAACATCCATGGATGGATAGTATACATCATGCCCTTTCCGGTGGTATGTGGCACGTTACATGGATCCTCACGGTTGAGGAGAAATGAATTTTTGAAGATGA
>JASDQU011103915.1:0-30260 GCA_032191745.1 Picea mariana | reverse complement strand
GATGCATTCTATGAACATGCCTCCATCTGTCGGATTTTTTCTTTCGGCTATCCTTCAGTGTCTAGAAGAGCAGTTTGGATACGGAATGTCCTCAACATTCAATTATACAAGGTGATTTCGAATAAGAACAGTTGTTCTTGAAACCGGGGCTGCCAGCTTATATCAAGATACAAGAGTTCCTACTTTCTTTTACATAAACACTTACACACCAAACTTTAAACTCACCACGTAAAGATAACCTGTAATTGTCGATCTTGGAGCACCGAAGTACAACAAGAGTCTACAACACATAACAGGTTTTCACAATCAAATTAGCGATACATTCTCTCGGCACCGAAGTACGTCGAGAACCGCTATTTTAAATTGTGTAAATATGTTCAATAATTGGTTCTTCTTTATACAATTTTACAAATCTTCAAACTGCATACTCAATAACAACAAATTTCAAACAATAACTGGTACATACAAACAAATCTCGAAAAACTTCACACAATAGCACGTTGTTTTCTGCTAACCAGATCTGTCTCATCAGTGGCTTTACACGACCCTCCTTCCTCTCTGCAATTTGAACCACAAACTGTCGACTCTTCCCTTTCCATCGATTAGTTATAATATATATGCTCATCCTCAAAGATTTTGTTCCAACATGGACTATGGCTTCAGCTTAGAAAGGAGACGGAGCTAGCTTCAATAGATCGTATGCACTTGAATTATCAGATCGATTCCTCCTCCTCTGTACACAGCTTCGCGATTTCTTCCTTCAAATGGCTCCAGCACGTTAAAAATCTTCACACTAACAAAGAAAACATGGTTCATAGTCAATAAAACTCCAATCTTCAATATGCAAGAAGGGAACTTCGCAGTGGGAGGGTTTTGATATATCGATAGAGCAGGGACGATCAATTCAGGTCACCAGTATAGACAACAAACTAGTATTTGATCCAGCAGTAAATGCACGCTCAGGTGGCGACTCCTCCAATTGCAGTGCGCAGGCATATGAGGTTGCGATGATTTCTCAAATGCGTGGCAATGCGACCCTCCTTCAACAGCAATGATCTCTGCAAATAAAAATGGAATGGCACCACAGTGATTTCCATGCACAACAATCTCTTCTGAGCAGTCTCCTTATGTGGTGGCTCCACTCGAAAACATACAAAAAATAATTAACTCACTAAAAACACACTACCACACATATGTACAGTGAATCAGCTTCAATGGCTATCACATCTTCCTGGGCATTCCCGTAAGGGATTAGGCCCAGCGAGGCTCTGATACCAAGTCATAATTTAAGAGAACAGCCATAACACGAAAATTACACACAAAATAATATTGTATTACTATATCAAATCTCAAGATACAATAGGTATATGTAGTTGGAGTTAGATCCAACCAATTCCAAACATAGGTATGGAGGTTGAGATAATATCTCAACAGCTCCTACAAAATCTCAAACCAACTCCAAACCAATCCCTAAATTAATCATTAATTCTAACAATACTAGAATAGCATGTTTTTTTATTTTGGTTACTTGTTTTGTCTTGTATTGGTACTATTTTTTTTCAAAATACTTTCTTTGAAGTATAAATGTAAAGACAAACTCTCCCATTGAAGTGAAAAACATGCTCCATATCGAACTGATTGTAATGAAAACACAAAATAATCCTAAAGAGATAATCCTAAGTGAAGTAACAAACATGCTCCCTATCGAATTGATTATAATGAAAACACAAAGTAATCTTAGAATTGATTTTGTTTTTTTCTATAAGAAAAAAACTGCTATATTCATAAAGGAATATACATGTTGTTTTTCATGTCCAGTCTTGTAGGCTTCCTTCGAGTTCTATAGTGCCTATACATAGACCTTTTATGACCTTCTACAAAAACTTTCTACAAATTGTTCCATCTGTTCAAAAAACCTTCCAAAAGATAAAAACAAACATTTTTCAGAGGCGGAATCCCACTCCCTCAGTTTTTATTCCTTCAAAGAACTCCTAAAATCCGAAAGCTCCTTTTTGCAGCTACAGGGATTCCTTCGAGAGTTCATCTGCTGTTGTTTTTAGCTCCCTCAAAATGTGATGAAAAGAAAGCAATTGAAATCTCTGAAAGTGAGCTTGATGTCTCTTAATAGTGATGCCAACCATTTTGGATATTGTTGAGGCCCCTTACCCAGTCGATCACAAGCTTGGAATCACCAAACACTTGTATCTTTGTCATATTCTTTTCTTTGGAAGTTTCGAGAAGAGTCCAAAGTGCTATCATTTCGGCTCTATTGTTTGTTCCGCCTCTTGGCGCATATCTGATATGGATGTAGTGGTTGTGACTAATGAACATAACCACCCCTACTCTGCATGAGGGAGGATGTCCTTGGATAACCCCATTGAAAAATCCCCAAGGGACTGTGTAATCGATGGGAGGGGGGCCTATAAAACGATGTTTTCTTTCCCTGAGCTATGTCTTGAATTCTTCAACTCGTCTAATCGAAATTTCCGCTCTCACTTCTGAGGAAAAATCTTATCTTTAAAAACAACATTGTTTCTTTCCCACCAAATGTTGTAGATCATGATGCATAGAAGCCCTGCATATAAGGTTGTCCCAAATGGCCTTGGATTTTAGCTGGTCTTTTATTATCTACACAACCTTTCCTGCATAAGGACATGAGATAAAAAGGTGAGCAATGGTTTCTTGATTCTCCTTGCATAGAGGACATCTTCTAGGTCTGCACCATCCTCTCCTAAGGTATTTGTCCCATGTCAACAATTTATTGTTTAGTGCTAGTCAAAACATCAATTTACATCTAGGAGGAGCTTTGATTTTCCACAAGGGCTTCCACCACCACTTCGAGTGTGTCACAGATTTTTCTTCTAGCCAGGCTTTATATCCCAACTTGATCGAGTAAGAGTCGTTTCATGGGTTTTTTTACCAGCAGAGGGAGTCATCATAATCTCTATCCAGGGAAATGAAGTTTTCACATAACAGGGATATGAAGGAGTTCCATTTGTCCCATAGTTCTAGGGGAAGATCCAGGGAGTCTGTGTTATTCCATCCCCTTCTTCCTTAAATTTGGAGAAAACCAATGTTGAAGTCTCTCATGAAGCAGATGTTTTTGTCTTTGAGGAACAAAAGTAAAGGAGGCGAGAGTTTGTAATTTTTTCCAACTCCCAACGACAAATATTCTCCCAACCTCACATTTTCCCCTTTTCCAATGCGCCATAGAGTCTAGTTTCCAACAAGGGGGAAAGCTTGCACAAGTGATTTCCAAACAATTGATCCTTTGGGGGATTTCATAGGCTCTCAGAACCATTTAGATATAGATAAAGTAGGAAAATACTTGGATTTCATAACTTCTACCCAAAGTGTGTTTCCCATGGTTAGATGCCATAGGTTCCTTCCCGCTAAGGCTCGAGCAAAAAGTCTTAATTTTTTTAGACCCCAGCCACCCATTTAATTATGTGCAAGGATTGGGTTCCATTTTACCAAAGGGGTTCCTCCAAGAACATTTTGTCCCTTCCATCAAAAGAGAAAACTTAGGCAACAAATATGATCCAGAACTCCCTTAGGGATTTCAACTATTGAGTTCCAGTAAACAAGACTTCCTTCTAGGACTGCTTTAATTAATACTAGTCTTCCTCCTCTAGAGAGGATTATGTTGACCTAGAAGGCTATCCAGGCCTTGACTTTTCTTATTAACCAACCCCAATCTTATTTTCTATAATTGTCTAGTTTTAAGTTAAAACCCAGATACTTGAGTCCTTCAGAGAGAGGTTTCCTTGGGGCGGGAACAGTCTTGGTAATGGAGGCATCTTATTCATTCTCATAGTGATTAATAAATAGACATGAATTTTCCATGTTTATTTTCATTCTCGTGGCTCTACAGAAGAGGTTTAAAATATCCTTAAAAGAAATCAAGTTCCTCTAATAGCCAAAAACAAATTCCTAGAATTGATTATTATAATGAAAATACAAAATAATCCTAAAAAGATAATCCTAAGTGGAATAGCCTAATTACATTGATGACAAAAGAGTATGGAAAGAGATGTACCACTAGAAAAGTAATGAAGAAAATAATATGAATATAAATTTAAACTCTTTTATTGAAATAACATACATGATCCATATGGAGTTGATGCTTCATGTAACTGATTGCAATAAAAAAAACAAAACAATCCTAAAGAGATAATCCTAAGTGGAAGGATGACAAAAGAGTATGGAAGATGTATTATTAGAAAGTAATGAACAAAATAATATGAATATAAAGGGTTAGGAACATAAAATAGGGTTATAAAAAATTCCATTAAATATTTATGATTGAGGTTATAAAAGAAACTTTTAAAGATTTGTAATTAAGGTTATTGTTGTATGAAGTGTTTATCTTTTCATATTGTTTTTTTAAGATATATATTATTTCACTTTATGATCATCTCATTATAGGTTGAAAATGGGAGGATAATTTAAAATGGTTGGGTTGATTAAGTTATGAACTTGTATAGGTGATTTGTAAATTAATGTGAATATTTGAATTGTTGGTCACAACTGAGCTTGTCTTACATTGAAATATGTTATTATGTAGGTTTGTTTCTTTAAATCCTAAGTTTATTATCACTATATTTTTCTTAAATTTAAGAAAATAATTGAAATACATAAATGAAAGAACAAGCAGATGAACACACCTTCCACACAAATGAATAAAATGTGTATCACGAGAAACCCAACATGGGAGAAAACCTAGCTAGAATATGAGGCCTATGTTCTACTCTCTTTTCTTCGATTATGAATGTGAAAAATACAAAGGAGGGGCCACTCATTATATGGAGTTTCCTTTGACATTATGGCTTGAATGGCTGCTACAAAATCTTCTTCCTCCTCTATTAAGCTCTCAAATCATAGTCTTGGATGCTTTACTGAACTATGGAACAAGTATAATGCTAAAACAATGGAACTCCCTCTCTTGCTAGTAGCCTACTATTTAACATAGCATCTAGGGTTAAGATTTTTGCATGCCTCAACCTTCAATTAGTGTTGGGTTTTGGACCTTCTAGAATCTTCTTGAAATTCCACACATGGCTAGCCCCACATGCGTGAGTAATGGGGGTCGATGTGGCATCCACTAGGTGGTCAACAAGGTATGTCAACTTGTGGGAGGCATAACTTCCATTATGAGCTATGATTGAAGCAATTTTCACACCATTGGAAAGATCTCCTTGTTTATAATAATGTCGATGGGATAAGATATGTGCTCACAATTTAACCCCCTAAAAAGTGTCATTTCATTCATTAAAATGGATCTAAAAGGTTTTATATCCCAAATTTTCAAATTGGGACCTACCATTAAAATGCGACCTACAAGCCATTCCCTTTGATTCTCCCCCTAGAAAGTACCAATGTAGATGAAAAATTATATAATGATCCATTGCACATCATACTTCCCCATTTAGGGAGGCTTTTGGTCCCCTTGAAATATTTTACTTTTTAAGGTGAAGGAGTTTTTCCTCTACCTTCTTCTTGGAGTGTCATTTTTCTTTCCCTTCAAGTTGTCTTTTCAACCCAATCTACCAAAGCTCATGCTTCCCTTCTTTGGTGGTTTTGTTCTTCATCTACAAAACTATATTTTTTGCCAACTCAGCCTAATATTTTTGTGCTAAGTCCTGTATGGTAGGTAGGAATTTCTCCTTATCTTCTTGATCCAACCTGGAAGGATCACAAAGTTCCAAATTTTATACATTCACTAATGAGTAAATGTGCATATATGGGGGTAGACTGAGTCTATAAGCATTATCACCCAAATTATCTAATGCCTCAAAAGGACCATACCTAAGAGCCTTGATATTCTTACGAAGATCATGTAGCATTTCTTTATTCAATTGCAACAAACATATATCTCACACCTTGAATGTCTTCTCAATTTTGTGTTACTCATGTGGACCTTATACTTTTCTTGTGACTCTTCAATGTCTCATGTACTTTGAAATGGATCTACCTAATCTTTTCAACAAAACTATTTCTTTCAAGTATTCTCCTAGTACATTCCCTCACTCCTTGATATCCATATACAACATCTAAGTGTGAAGGCGACAAATACTCAAAGCAAGTTTCAAAACGAGACTTACCATTAGAATATGGAATTATCTATTATAACAATGTTGAATGTAGATAATATTTTCATCCCAGGTCTTTGGATTCTTCTTATTGTAACTCCTCAAATCTAAACCAACATCTTGTTGGCTACCTTTGTCTGTTCATTTGTCTATGGATGGAGTGTTGTAGATATCTTCAACTTGGTGTCCATATTTTCCCAAAGAGTAATCAAAAATGAATTTATAAGAAATATGGTATCTTTGTCTAAATGATGCTCCTTGTTTTCCCAAAGATCACCAAAAATTATTCAAAAAACATGTTTGATACTTATTTTACTTGATGTTTTTTTTACAAGGCATAAGAATACACATCTTTTTGAACCTATCAACTACCAAAAATAGATAGTCATGTCCCTTCCTAGTTGTTCACAAACCACCCACAAAATACATGGAAATGCATTCCCAAGATTGAGTGGGTACAAGTAAGGGATGAAATAAACCTTTCTTTCTATTATTGGGATTGTTGGTACAACAAAGTATTCATCCTCTAATATGCCGAGCTACATATTCTTGCATTCTGAGCCAATACACATACCTTTGTAGGTTGGAAATAGTCTTCCCAACAACCAAATGTCCTACAACCTTGGAGGTGTTAGCCTCTCTAATAAGTTGCAATCATTCACCTTAAGGAACACAAAGCTTGTCTATCTTGTAGAGAAACCCATTTTGGAGATGATAGTTATCCTTATTGTCACCTTCCTTTATGTGAATATGGATTTATAACTATTGGAACACCTCTTTAAAGTCCACTTATTATGTGTATTCCTCTTTGTATACAACATGGGTAAAATGATACATGTGCATAAGAGTTCCCAAAGTTGTAATCTTGGATGTGGGTGGCCCTAAAATCATGTCTACAAATTTATTAATGTTTTCCTTCTTATATTTGATAACTAGATGAAACTATGGAAAAAACCACACCCATTTGTATTGTCTATCTTGTTAAAGCTTAGTTTGGGCCTTCAAATACTATAGTGGATGGTAATTAATGTGGATAGTGCTTTCCTTTCCCATCAGATAGTGCTTCCACTTCTTAATAGCTAGAACCAAGGCATGGCGTTTCTTATCATATATACGGTATTTCAAGACTCCCCCATGAAACATTTGAGAATGGTAGGATAAAGGCTTACCTCCCTGCATCAAGATGTTAAGAACCAAATATCAAAATAGCATAAAAACCTCAGAATAAGTACTCAATTCCTTGACAAAGAGAGAAATTCAGATAATCATACTCTTCGAGGGGGGAACCTCATTATACATCATATGAATTCACAATTACAAGATGATTCCAAATGAAAAAGGTCACATTGGTATATATAGGAGACTAGGAGGTACAATTACAACTAATTGACCTAAGATGACATAAATAAAATAACAACACTAATGTAATATGCACCAATTAAGGGCTAATGTACCACAAATTAGGGATTAACTGTTCATGATTACAGCTGCGTGAGACATCCTCTAGGACACATATTGATTGAGTCGACCTGAGAGATACCGTGAGTTGGGTGTGTGATTCCTGTATGAGATAGAGATGGAACGTAGTGATGGCCTCCTCCTTATAGAGAGTTGAGAAGAACTCCAGACGATTCTCCTGTGTAACGCAGCGAGAAAGGAGATCTTCTGAGTTGAGTGTGCCTGTTGTTGAGCACAAGGTGAACATGTGAATTCCCATGAACTGGGTGCATCGTTGTGAGACAGAGATGAATACGATGTATTAGCCTCCTCTAAGCATAGATTTGAGATGATGAACTCCAAATGACTCTCCTGTGTAATGCAGTGGGAAAGAATATTTTTTGAGTGGGTGTGTCTATGGATGATCATAGATGAACATGATCCTAGTGGATAAGAAATAATGAGTGTGGTTCTCCTATCAGATGCAGTGAGATAGAGATATGGGTGTCCCTATAGATGTTCCCCTAGTGTTTGAGCACTAGTGGGTGTATCAGATCCATTTTTATATTGTTCAAGAGTCAGACCTACTTATAACCCTAATTGTAATGTAAAGGGTAGAGGTCGGCCCCACCTTAATGTAATTGATAATTAATGTAAAAGATAATTAATCTGGTTATTATTAATTATATTGTGAGTTAGAGAGGTCTGCCATGTTGTGCCAATAGACACTTTTGTTGATAGGTCAAGTCTAATATAAGTAAAGGTAAATTCCCCATTGATGAATCATATCTTTTGTGTGAGTTTGGAAATTTCAGCAAGACCATCTTCGTGGGAAAAGTGCACACCTCTCTTGGGCGCTAGTCTTCTAGGGTTTGCAAGAACACTCTTGTGTGCTAGTTTTTATTGGTGGTGAATATGTTTCTCTTAAATAATATAGCAAAGGATTGGCTGGGTTTTCTTCCCTAATTGAGAAGGGTTTCCCAAGATACTTCTTTTGTACTTGTGCATGGTGTTTCTTCTTGTGATCTTGGTTGATGCAACAAAATTATTTATGGTTTAATTTAAATGCTAAAATGGAATGAACTTCATTATTAAACCATGCTAATTGAAAAATAAACATGGTATCATAGCATAGGTCTTGAAGAACCCATTGCACAAACAACTTTAATCGATCCTCTCTCTCCTGCAGAAACCGTACGACCCTCATATGGTTTCCAGAAATTCCATACGACCTACCTTTATGGGATTTTTCAGCACTTGGAACTTGGATGTTGGGGATAAAAGTACTATAGGTGTGTACAAAATCCTTCGGTGCACCTCCAACAAGTCTCAAACTGCTATTCTCAGCATTTTGACTCTTTGGCCCTAGGGTTTCTAGGGTTTTGCTAATTTCTACAGAAAATTTCATAATTAGGTTTCTGCAACTCTTTGAAGAAGCTATTCAGCTCACCAGTGCTATGATATCATTCAAAGGCTTATTGTTGGTAGTCATAACTCCAACAACACCTAAAAATGATAGCCTAGCCTAGCTGTTAGGTTTTCTAGGCTAGTTGACAAGGGTTTGTGAAGAATCCAAAATTAAAATGAGAAAAATCATGATGGGAGACAAGCTTGATGGTTCAAGAAAACTCGGTTCCAGGAAGACAAGACCTCAATAAAATGAATAAATCAACATCTCATCACTCTCAGGTATGGTCCCTACCAATGATGATACTCGGTTAATTGACAGTGGTGCCTCCAGACACATGACTGGTATTAGAGATTACCTAACAAATTTTGTTGAGAAAGAGACACATCTACATGTTGTCCTTGGAGATGATTCCAGATATAATGTGAGAGGAGTTGGAACTTCTACCTTCCAACTAGATTCAGATATGCATCTTAAATTAAAATAAGTATTATATGTATCTGGAATGAAGAGGAACCTTGTCTCTATTTCTTCCTTGGAAGACAAAGGCTACAAGGTTACTTTCTTAGAAGGAAGAGATCTGTCATGGAAAAAAGACTCTCACATAAATTATGCCAAGGTGATTGGTGTCTAAGAAAACAACTTGTACAGATTAACCATCAAACCAGTCTAGGCCCTACTACATGACACTATCATCTTGAGTGAGCTATGGCATAAAAGACTTGCTAACATTTATTATAGAGCTCTCCCAACTCTAGGGAAAATGGTAACAGGTCTACCAAAAATACAGGTTTAGCATAAAGGTGTTTGCAAAGGTTGTGCTCTTGGAAAAAATGTTAAAGGATCCTTTTCAAGCAGTGACAATAGATCCAAGGAAATATTGGCCTTGATACATTCAGATGTGTGTGGACCAATGAATGTTTCATCTCTGAATGGGTACTTATATTATGTACTCTTCATAGATAATCACTCCCAGAAAACTTGGATTTACTTTCTAAAGAGCAAGGTTGCAGTCCTTACAAAATTTCAAGAATTCAAAGCCCAGGTTGAGAACCACACCGAAAGAAAAATCAAAATATTAAGATCAAATAATAGAGGAGAATACACCTCAAAATATTTAAGAAGTTTTTTCATTGAAGCAGGGATCAAGAGGGAGTTCACAGTTCCTTACAACCCTCAACAAAATGGCGTTGCAAAAAGGAAAAATAGAACTATCATCGAGGCAACCAAATAAATGATACATGATCAGAGTCTACTTATGACTCTATGGGAAAAAGCATGTATGAAAATAGTGTATGTTCAAAACAAAAGTACTCATCAGATCTTGAAGAACATTACTCCAGAAGAAGCCTTCACTGGAGTGAAGAATGAGATTAGACACTTCATAATATTTGGGTGTTCAGTATATTTTCATGTACCCAAAGAGAAGAGATCCAAGCTAGAACCTTCATGAATAAAGGGAACATTTGCAGGATACAATGAATCCTCAAAGGCATATTGAATCTACATTACTGGTCAAATACAAATTGAAATAAGCAAAGATGTTACCTTTGGAGAAGAAGTAGCCTTCCAAAGATCTAGAGAAGATAAGATGGAAATTGATAGTGAGACAATGCCTTCTCCCCCTTCAATAGTTCAGAGGGAGACAAACATTATTTCAGTTGATCCAGTAGCTCGAGTTGATCCAGTTGTTACAGCCAATCCAATTTCTCCAAGTGACATACCCAGAGATATTACAGTTGGACATAAAAGTCATTCTTGGGCCCGACAAACTCTACAACAAGAAGAGGGACATAGATCCCTTGAAGGAACAACCAGAGAGAGAAAGATACCAAAGAGATTCTCAAGCTACCTTTTAGCCATGACCCACATCATTGACACAGAGCCATCTTGTCATGGAGAAGCTTCAGGTGAACAAGTATGGAAAGATTCCATGACTAAATAATATCAATCTATATTGAAAAATGATGTATGGGATATTGTTCCAAGACCAGAGGGAAATTCTATAGTGACTTCCTAATGGATTTATAAAATCAAGCATGCAGCTGATGGAAGCATCAAAAAATACAAAGCGAGATTTGTAGCTAGAGGGTTTTCACAAGTAGAGGGAGTTGACTATGATGAGACTTTTGCTCCAGTAGCTCGATACACCTCCATTCATTCTATCATTGCACTGGATTCTTCCATAGGTTGGAATCTACATCAGATGGATATAAAGACATCCTTTCTCAATGGTGAAATTGAGGAAGAATTTTATATCAAGAAGCCAGAAGGATTCGTTATAAACAACAAAATATCTCATGTGTGCAAGTTGAAGAAATCCTTATATGGTCTAAAGAAGGCACCATGTGCTTGGTACAAGAAAATGGATGGATTTCTGATGAGTTTGGGATTCAACAAAAGTGTTGTTGATCCAAACTTATATTATCACATTGATGGAAATGAGTGTTTGATTTTGTTCCTATATGTGGACAACATTTTCTTCAATGGTTCAGAGAGACTCATTGCTGAATGCAAATGAGCATTGACTACTAAATTTGAAATGAATGATTTGGGCTTGATGCACTACTTCTTGGGACTAAAAGTATGGAAGAGCACATATGATATTTTCCTGAGTCAAGGAAAATATACTGTGGAGATATTGAAAAATTTTGGTATGACAGATTGCAGATCCATGCCCACTCCAATGGTGATGGATTTGAAGAAGATGAGTCATACTGATTCATGAGAGGTAGATCCACACTAATACAAATAGTTGATTGGATCACTAATGTATTTGGTTAACACCAGACCATATATATGTTATGCAGTGAATGTGCTTAGCCAGTTTATGAGCCAACCGAGACAGACACACTGGATAGTTGCAAAACATGTATTGAGATACTTACAAGGCGCAGTTTGTTATGGCCTAAGATATACCTCTAGTGTAGACTTGAGCCTGCAAGGATATTTCGATGCAGATTGGGAAGGGAGCGTAGTTTACAGAAAAAGTACCTTTGGTTGTTGCTTCACTTTAGGGTCTGCCATGGTTTCTCAGTGTAGCAGAAAACAAATCTTTGTGGCATTGAGCACCACAGAGGATGAGAATATTGCATTGAGTGTAGCAATCCATGAAGTAGTATGGCTTCACAAACTTCTGACTGAATTATTTGATCATGAGATGGATCCTACTACTATTCATTTTGAAAACCAGAGCTATGTAAAGCTCTCTGAGAACCCTGTGTTTCACGACAGATCAAAACACATCGAGATAAAGTATCACTATATATGATACAAGATGTAGAGGAAGACAATACACATTCAGTATCTTCCTACCCATGAGCATATTGCAGATATCTTCACCAAACCACTTGCAAAGACAAAGTTGGAGTATTTTCATGAGAGACTTGTCCTAGTGGAGAATGCCTCCCTAGCTGACAGGGAGTGTTGATGATTACAATTGCATGAGACATATTCTAGAACAAAGACTAATTGAGTCGACCTGAGAGAGATCCCATGATTTGGGTGTGTGGCTCCTATCTGAGACAGAGATGGAATGTAGTGATGGCCTCATCCTTATAGAGATTTGAGAATAAATCTAGGCGATTCTCCTATGTAACACAATGAGAAAGGAGATCTGTTGAGTTGGACGTTCCTGTGGCTAAGCGCAAAGTGAATGTGAGAATTCCCATGAGATGGGTGCATCGTTGTGAGACAGAGATGAAGACGATGTATTAGCCTACTCTGAGCATAGAGTTGAGATGATGAACTCCATATGAGTCTCTTGTGTAATGCAGTAGGAAAGAAGATATGTTGAGTGGACGTGCATGTGGATGAGTACAGGTGAATGTGATCCTAGTGGTTGAGAACTATTGAGTGTGGCTCTCCTGTGAGACGCAGTGAGATAGAGATATGAACATCCCTATGTATGTGCCCCTATTGGATGATCACTGGTGGGTGTATGAGATCTCTTTCTATATTTTTCAAGAGTTAGACCTACCTATAACCCTAATTATAATGTAAAGGGTACAATTCGGCCCCACATTAATGTAACAAATAATTAATCTGGTTATTATTAATTATATTGTGAGTTAGAGAGGTCAGCCCTGTTGTGCCAATAGACACTTTTGTTGACAGTTCAAGTCTAATATAAGTAAAGGTAAATTCCCCATTGAGGAATCATATCTTTTGTGTGAGTTTGGAAATTTCAGCAAGTACACCTTCTTGGGAAAAGTGTGCACCTCTCTTGGGAGCTATTCTTCTAGAGTTTGCAAGCACCCTCTTGTTAGCTAGTTTTTCTTGGCGGTGAAGGTATTTCTCTTGAATAATATAGAAAATGATTGGTTGGGTTTTCTTCCCTTGTTGAGAAGGGTTTCCCAGGATACTTCTTGTGTACTTGTGCATGGTGTTTCTTCTTGTCTCTTGGTTGTTGCAATAAAATTGTTTATGGTTTAAGTTAAATGTTAAAATGGAATGAAATTCATGCTTAAACATTCCTAATTGAAAAATAAACATTAACACTCCCCTCCCCTTCATGAAAGTGTTGTCCTCAACACTTGAGTAGTTTTGGATGCTTCTATATAAAAGACTCATCTTTCCATGTGGAATCTTCAACAAGTAGTTTCTTCCACTTAATGAAATACTCTGAAATTGATCTATTCCTCGGCTAGTGAATTCTTGTGTCATTGATAGCTTCATTCTCCAATATGATTTTTACTTCCTCATCAAGTTCTAGAAATATAGTTTGAATTGGGATCTTGTCATCTATAACCTTATTTAAGCATGAAACATGGAAAACATGGTGTACTCGTGAAGATGAAGACATCTCCAATTTGTATGCCATAGTATCAATCTGTTTCAACATATTTTAAGGGCCATAGTACTTCGGTGATAATTTATTATCCTTATTATCTTGCTTGAGGGATATCTGTTTGTATGGTTGTAGTCTTAAAAATACCCAATCCCCTACTTCAAAAATTATTTCACTACGATGTTAATATGCTTGTTGTTTCACGTGATTTTGTGCCATTGTCAGGTTGTCCTTTAAGAGTTGGAGAACTAGATGTTTATTCTCTATGTGATATTCCATTACTTTAACCCTATATTTTTATTTTAGAGAAGAAGTGATGGATGGTGGGTGATATCCATAAAGGACCATAAATGATGTTATTTTTGTTGCAGTATGAAAGGAAGTGTTATACCACCATTCTACCAAGGTTAGCCACTTGAACCATTGTGTTTGTTTATCATAGACAAAGAAACTAAGGAATCCTTCCAGACATTTTTTCACTATCTCAGTTTGTCCATCATATTGAGGATGATAAGATGAGATATGAGCTACTTGAGTACCCAAACAAGAAAATAATTATGTACAAAAATGTCTAATGAATATGGGATCTCTGTCACTTATAGTAATCTTTGGGCTTCCATGTATCTTTTGAACTATATCCATGAATGCGGTAGCAACTGTATTAGCTTTGAAAGGATGAGAGATTTCACAAAAGTGTGCATACTTGTTAATTCTATCAGCAATCACCATGATGACATTCTTTCATTTAGACATTGGTAACCTTGTGATGAAATCCATGGAAACCTCCTCCCAGTGCTGACTTGGAAAGACTAATGATTGGAAAAGACCTGGGGTCTTAACTGTTTTCACATTATTTTGTTGGAAAACCAAACATTCTACCACAAACCTTTGAACATCAATTTTAAGTCCATCCCAAAAAAATTCCCTCTTGACCCTATGATAGGATTTTGAAAATCCTGAGTGCCCTCCAACTGGAGAGGTTTGCAATTCCAAAAGTAAATTTTGTTTGAGTTGGGATTTATTACATAAATCTATGTGATCTTTTTACCATAGTGAATCATTTTTCCATGTAAATGGATCGGATGCATTGGAATCCTGTTGCGATCTTTGAATGAGAGTCCACACTTCTTCATCATTCTCCCTTTCATCCCTTGCTTTTGTTATCCAATTAGGTTGGATGATAGAGATAGCATAGAGAAATTCCTTAACATATTCATCCTTCATTCTAATCTGATGATACCCTGAACAAAGATGCAACTTTGTGAAGTACATTGCCCCATTTAGTTCATCTAACAATTCATGAATGACGAGAATGAAAAACTTATCTTTAATAGTGATCTTGTTGAGCTCTCTATAATCTGGACACATATGCCATGAGCCCTGTTTATTAAGTACCCTTACCACCTGTGCATATTAAGAACTTTGGCTAGGTATAATAATGCCATCTTCTAGCATTTCTTCAACCATTCTCTCAATTTACCTCTTCTACACATAAGGGTATCTGTAAGGCATAATGTTAGGAGGAGCACTCCCAGGAATTAAGTGAATAGCATGACCATTATTGTGAGTGGGTGGAAGACATATCGGAATATATTCAAATACTTTGGAATGGTTATGAATGATCCCTTGGCGATCTAGCATAATATATGGCTTAGATGTTTGAACATCTAGTGAGCATAGTTGTACAATTACACCCTAATGCCCATTTTTCAATAATTTTGTCATGCCATTAGAGCTTACCACCTTACTAAGTTTTCCTGTGATACCCTTTAACTCAAATTCCTTTCCTTCCAATGAAAATTTCATGAAAATTTCTTGAAAATTAAAAGCCACAATTCCCAATTATTGTAACCATTGGACCCCTAATATGACATCAACACCACCCATAGGTATAGAAGTCATTGGACTATTCATTACATATTCCCCCATAGTAAGATTGATCTTATGGAATTTTCCTGAGAAATTGATAGTTCCTCCATTTGAAATCATTACTTGAAACTATGGAGTTGGATATATAAACCAATTGATATCTTTGGCTAATTTGCAGTGAATAAAATTATGAGTACTGTTACAAATCAAATTTCCACACCTAAGTGAGATACCTCTCCCTAAGTGTCATATGCACCTTTCAAAGTGTCGCATACACCTTGACACTATGAAATAACATATGTCACAATCCCTAGTCAATGTGGAGGAGAAATATATTATATGAAGGTCAAAATACTATGTGCACATGAATTATTATTAATATTCATGAAAAGGAAATTAATTTAGCGTGATAATCCACCTCACATTTGGTTTCCTACTTTTTAGGGGAATTTGAGGATCTCATGGATGGTTGAAATATTTCCTCCTTAAAATCCTTGAGAGATATTTCCTCCATAAAGTCCTTAAGAGATATTTTCTCCCTAAATATCTTGGAGATCCCATTTTAGTGGATCTGATGAGTGATAATCTCCATGGTGGTTAAGCCTCCAAATCCTATATAATGAGATATTTCCATTCAGAAGAAAGGGAGATTAGAGGTATCAAACTTATGATCTCAGGAGGAAGCTTTTGGATATCAAAGTTATGGTCTTGGGAGCATCTTGCAAGGGTTGGAAGAGGAGGACTTGGAGAGGTTGTTGCAATTGCATATACAGATTGTAAGTGTCTTTTTAATGTTCTCATTAATATATGTTTGGCCTATTTCCTTCAAGTTTGTGTATTATTGTATATTCTTGTTTATTATGGATGAATTTGGTTTAAACTAATATTGGTAGATAGAAAGTCTTTGTTTTTCTTCGTTGTCCATTGCATTGCAAGTATCGTGTCATGCTAAGGAGCTTGGAGGTCAAGTTCAGATTGGATGAAGCGAGAAAAAGATTCGAAACAAGGTACCTCATACCTTCTCCCTCTCTGTATTTTGATTAGCTTAACTATATTTAAAGGGATGTTAGTGTCCATTTACATCTTTATGTCTCATTATTAGGGGTCTAACATCCGAGGGAAGATCCACCTGTCCGCCGGGGGATTTTTCTTTAACAAAAATTGGCAACTCCACTAGGGAAGGACATTGACTTGTATTTCCTTGGATAGTCTCTGCATTTTTCCCACTTTTAGATCATTTTTATTGTTTTTTCATGATCGATTTCCTTTCTCCCCTCTTCATTGACAATTTCACAAAATTCTTGGAATTCTGGGTGAATTTTTCTGAGTTTTAAGCCTTTGTTCAGAGTTTTTGGGAAGGGTCGCGCTCCCCTGGAGTGTATATCATAATGTTGATCTGTAATCAACACTCCACTGCAATGTGTATCAGAGTGCTACAACATTTTGTACACTTCAAAACAAGAGCATTGATCTCCTTTTTTGGTGATTTTTTCCTTTTCCTGCTTAGTTTTTCCCAGTCTATCTTGCAAAGTATTTTACCCAGATTCCATACTTTGGCTCGTGGATTTGTTTGGGTTGAATATTTGGTACTTATGATTTTTTTTCTTTTTATTTTTTGACCCTGCAACCTTTTCCAAATTGCGAGATTGATTCACCTTGTTTTTCTTGGTTTGGTTTGAATCTTGTGAAGTTTCTGGTTATCTAACTGATTGAAAAGGTCTGCAAAGGTTTCTTGGTCTTAAGTTACTTTTCAAATCTTTCCTTTTTGAATGATTTGAGACTTTATGCTTACCACAACATATCTTGTATTGCTCTTTCTTGTTGCTTTTTGTTTCAAGACATTTGAGTGATTCCTCTTTCTCCCTATCATTTTTTGGATTCTTCTCTGAACTTTATTCTATCCCTTGAATGCTTGTTGATTGTCGAGTCCTTGATCGAGTGATTTATATTCATTTAGTTCTCATTATCATGTGAGTACATGATTTGTTTGAAATCATTTTTGCTTCTTGTCTTTTGTATCTGAATTCGACTCTTCTCTGTTTTTTATCTTTTTCTTCATGTTGGATCCAAGAAAACAGCTACAGTTAATCATATTGGAAGTGTTGATAAAGTTGGAAAGTCTAAAGCAAAGAATCGTACACCCAAATTCCCTTGCATCCTTTGTAAGGGTAACCACTTTTTGAGGGATTTCCCTAGTCTCCCCAAGGTCTTAGAAATGTGGTCTTCCATGTCATTAGCTCTTGTTGAACATGCAAGTGACACCCCATCAACGAGTGACATTAAGGTTGGTTAGAAGAAAATTGTCAAATTTCCTTGCTTGTTATGTGAAGGTGATCATTACTCTCACCTTTGACCTCATATGGACGAGGCTTCTTATATTTTGGAAAAGCTTCAAATTCCAACTAGTTATCATAATATTTCTTCCAAACCATCATTAGTTGATGGATTGGGAAATCTGGTTCCATCCCTAGTCAATCTGGTTGATTAGGTGGTCAACCTAGTTTCATGCTTAGTTGAACCACTAACCCAAGTGGTTGATCCAGTTCTATCACCGATCAACCCCACTATTCATTTAAAGAGTGAAACCAAAGTGGTCGATCCATTTCTATCATCGATCGATCCAACTCTTTATCCGAAGAGTGACAAAGTGGTCAATCCAGTTCCATCATCGATTGATCCCACTCCTCCCTTGAAGAGTGCAACCAAAGTGGTCGATCCAGTTCTGTCATCAGTCGATCCCACAAATCATTCAAAGACTAAGGATTTCTCTCAGGTCTACCTGATTAATATTTATTCACCTAGACAAGGGGGCACTCTGCCCATACCGATGGCACCCCCTTCAAGAAATCAAATGATTTATATTAATTGGAATCATTTGATAGAACTCTGTCTTCCTTCTTACGTGCCTTTCCAAATCACCATACATGTTTGCAATAGGAATATTCCTAACACTGTAATAGACCAAGGTTATTCTGTTAGCATCTTATCTGTGATTTCTTGGCAAGATTTTGGTTCCTCACAGCTTGTGCCTGTGACCTAGAATCTGTTGACCTTTGAAAGAAGAGTTAGTCAACCTTTAGGGATCCTTCCTTAGTTTCCAGTTACTTTGGGAGGAAAAATGGTCTACATCGATGTGATGGTAGTTCACGACCCCTTTTACTTTAACCTGCTCCTTTGGCAAGACTATGTCTACATTATGAGAGATTTTGTGTCCACTCTCTTTTGAGTGATGTGTTTCCCTCACAACAAAAACATAGGAAATATCGACTAGATTTCATTCATTGACCATCATATGACGGTCAACCATCCACCTTCCCTGCACGGTCCATGCATGCTAGCGATGTCTACCCTGTCAGGGTTCAATTATGTAATGACCTTCCCCATGTGTTCAACCCCACGTGAGAGGGAATCTCTCCCTTCTCCTAACTTAGATCTTGTAGTTGACATGGTCATCTCTTCGATAGGGATAATAAAGCTAGATCTCCCTACCCTTATTGAGACCATTGACATTTTTTCTTTATAGAGTGTTTTTCTTCCATCTAGCGAAGATCTCTTGGAAGCCATGATTGACGTTTGTCCCTTGACATGTATTCCTTCCAAAGAATTTTCTTCTTGGAATCGATGATCAAGAAGAGTTCATGAGCATAGTTTTGTTTCTCTATGGAAATATCGTTAAAAAATGAAACAGAGGTCTTGAGCATATTTTTTTTTCTCTATGGAAAGCTCATTAAAAAATGAAACAAAGGTCTTGAGCATACTTCTTTTGATGTGCCAAGCTCGTTAAAAAATGAAATAGTCACCTCTCCCATTGAGTTGAATCTTTTGCTAGATCTCGTAGATGTTGAGTCGAGTCTTTCACTAGATCTCGTAGATGTTGAGGCGAGTATTTCATTAGATCTTGTAGTAGAACCTTCATTTCATCCACCCTTATCCTTTTTCTCCATATAGTATAGAAATTGGTGACAACCCAAAAATCGACTAATGAAATGAAGTTTGGGGGGGCATGTCTCCAACCTTTGATTATAATTATGGAGTTAAGCTGCTATATTTTCAAGTTGGGGGAAGAGTACCAACCATCCATGGGTATTCCTCAAAACCTTTGGAAATTACGTTGGGAAATTACAAGCATAGTTTAATTTTGTTTCATGCTTAAGTAAAAATGAAACCAATACTGATCTTAGTCTTTGTTCTTTCTCGTTCTCGTAAATACATGAGAATGTAACCAAGTATACTTTTCTCACTTTTTTAGACTCGTAAAGGTTATATGAAAAAGGAACCCCCTGAAGTCTCATTTCAGATTTTTTCAGACTCTCTAAACATGAAAACATTGCTGAGTGATATTTCTTCCTTTCACAATTGTTAAAAGGTTTGAAAGGGTGTCTTTCGAGTGGTATTTTATCTCTTTTTCGGCCTCGCGAGACTAAAATTATGAAAAAGGACAACCTTGGAGTCGCCTTTAATTTCTTTTCAGACTCTCTAAACATGAAAAACCATAGAGTTTTCCTTCTTTGGACTCGCTAAACTACACATTGAAGGTCCCATCTGGGAACAAAACCTTAATTCTTCTAGTTCGTTAAACAAACGAAGATGAAATTACCAAAGGTAAGTTATATCGAGCATGTGTTACCCTCCTCGAGCTTGTTAAATGTAGAAGAGGTACTCATCTATTTGGGTGGGGGAAAAATTGAACGAAGTGGGTCAAGTTTTTGAGAATCCTTTATGGCAACTTTTGTTTCCCTTGAAAATGGAACTTGTTTGCATCTCGTCTTATAGTTGTACAATCTTCTTGTCTCTGAGTCATACCATTTCCATGTGTCACCATAATTTTTTCGTCCAGTCTAAGAGTGCTCTTATTTTCGTCACATTACATTCTTGGTACTCGTCGAGTGAATGTTGCCAAGTCAGTTGTCATGCCTCATCATGTTCAAGGGAAGTTTCACTTCAAACCATCATGGGGGATGTTCATTGAAAGGTTGAGAAAACTCGATTTCTCAACATTTATCTCAGATATGCATCACATTACCAACAAATGGAGATACATACATCCATGGATTGCTAGTCCCTCACGAATGGTGAACTACAATTAGATTGGAAACCATCCTTCATTCCCCTTTGGGAAACTACCTTACTATAGTTGCATGACCTACCAATGTTTGACACTACTAGAGAAGTTTCTCGGTGCACCAAGTTTCTCATTAGTCAGGTGCACAATGGTGCTTTTTGGTTGGATATGGCCTACCCCATCCACATCGAAGATATTCATAAGTTGATAAATCTCTACACGGAAGGGAAAGACATCACATAAGGGTTCTCGGGCTAAGGTAAGGATGGCCATAAGAAGGGAGAGATCAATTTATATGACAAGTATGGCACAATGAGAGAATTTCGTGGAACACTCATAAACAAGATCAATAATGAGGAGCTTTGATGTTCCTGCTACATAATTATATGCAATTTCATGAAGAATTAATCGTGGGGTGAATTTACACTTGACATCGTCACAGTGACTGAGTTTCTAAAAAATGGCGCACCTTTGAACTAGTACAGATACCTACTCATAAAGGTGTTTCAAGCCTATGTCAATGTGCATGAGTGGGCCACATACTACATATATGGCTACTTGTTTCTCATGTTTTCTATGTGGAAGTGGAAGATGCCTCAAGGTAAATGCCTCTCCCATTATCTCGACATCCAGATTGCCAAGCTCTTTGACCCCTCACACAGTCGTACTACTAATACTCACTCCAAGGACCATGATTATTCCTTTCTCTAGTGGCACACCAATCTTATTTCCTCTACTCAACGACCAAGCATTCCACAGGAGTTTCTCAAGAGGAACACCCATAACATTTGGTTTGATATGAACCATGAATACACATTTGGGAGGCCCTTAACTACATATCCATCCCTTTTCCACACTCATCCATTCCCTTTATATTTGGATGAGGCAATATTGGACAAGGAATTCATGGGTTGGTCGAGAGTTAAGAAAAAAAAAAAGATCTAATTTTACCTACTCGATGCCTCCCATATCACAACGGTCAACTCCTGCACAGATGCCTGGTGCAGGTCCCAATTGGACAAAGAGATATCGGACACCCTCAATATTAAAGGAAGGGGCATATGATGGTGAAGAGGAAACACTCTGAAGGGGGACAATTTAGATTCTCTTCTCCTCCATTCCAAATGATGTGGATATATTTCATAAGAAGTTACATGAAGTCTTTTCTTTGGCTTTCCCTATCAAGAAACCACACTCTAACTCTCCATCTATTGCCAACCCTATTATCACTGAATTCATTCCTTTGTCCTCCCTTCCACCTCCGACTCACCCCAGCAAAACCACTTTTATTTCATATGTTTCCATCATCATTATTATTAATGATCCATAAGTCCGGACCCAATCGACTTCTGTCATAGAGGAGCTCAATTATCATCTTCCTATTTCAACTACTAATGCCCCATATTCACCTCCCTTGTTCCTTCACCATCATATCGACACTTCTACACCCATCCCTACTTCCTTGTTCACAATGACTACAGGGACCACCATTCCACTTCCCTCCACTTTTCCCTAGGTTCCATAGGTCCAAGTCCCCCTCGACACATAAGAAGACATTGTTCTCCATTTTGAGCCCCAGAGGTGCAAATGAAAATGTAAGAAGATTCTATAGATACTTATATGGACACCCAAGAAGATACTCACTCGTCTCATAATACAAGTTTTGTTAAGGAAAACATTGAGTCGATGCTACAAGATCCTCAATAGTGTCACACAATATTAGAAAGTTTCCTTGACTGGATGAATGTGATTGCGATACTTCCTTCTAAGGTTCATGCTCAAATTTCTTTTAATCTCTGCACTACCTCACCTATTCTTGATGGTGTTGGTTCCCACAGCCTGTATGAGTGCTCGTTCGCTAGTGGATAACCTATGGATTCCTGGTTTCCCTTGGATTAGTCCTTAACTAGTGGGGATAGCGTGGCTTGGTCCACTACTCCAATTATCCATCTCATCTGAGCCTCCATGAATCATATTGAGAAGAGGATTGTTGCAATTGAGAAGACCAATGATGAGCTCACATAAAAAATGCAACATCTCTGCATGAACATCATTTTAGCATCATATGCCAGAGAACATGAACATGGATTGTGGGTTTAGGTCAAATCCATTGTTTTAGCCGTGTTAGAAAAATATGTTCATGTTTGGCCCAAATTCAGACAGGTAGTATCAGAGTTTCCAGGAGACATTACCCTTGTTCCACCTACATAATGAATCACACCTATCGCAGATGCACAAACACAATTCAAAGGAAAACTAGACAGTCTCCAGCACTAGCTTGAGACTATTAAACTCCAAGAGAAAGAGAAACCTAAGGCTCTATGCGAGAAGCTCATCTAGGTCATTATTGAGGGTGGTAGCATCCATTTCTCCATCCATTCTCAGGTCGGTGAATGTAGGGAGTTGTTTATTATTGTCAATGACTAGGTCAGATTATTGGAGCATCGCAACAAGCCGATTGAGAAGTTATGTGCACAATTTAACCAAATTAATGCGAAAGCGTGGGATATCGAGGATCGTATCGAGTAGCAAGACAGGTTTGCAAAGATCCAAGCAGTGGATGAAAATATGGATGCTCTACATAAGGCCACTCAAGCCATGAAGAAATAGCTCAGGGAATTTCTCCCTATGGTCCAATATACTTATATCCCACTACAACACATGAATTTAGTTGCTGACTTCAAATGGAATTTCTTGTTGGACACCAATCCTGAAGAGTTGATTATTGATGTGGGACAATAATTTGTTGTAGGTTCCTCCATTCTCATAAGGAAATGGTTGGAAAGAGTGGATTAGGATGACCAGTTCCACTAGCAAGAAGTGTATATAATCCCTAAGTTGGGCCCTTCATTTAAGGGAGACCATAGTAAGGAAGCATAATTTTTACTTGGGACAAGTCAAATGTTGTGTTTGGAAGTGTATATAATCCTTGCATGAACATCATTTTAGCATCATATGCCAGAGAACATGAACATGGATTGTGGGTTTAGGTCAAATCCATTGTTTTAGCCGTGTTAGAAAAATATGTTCATGTTTGGCCCAAATTCAGACAGGTAGTATCAGAGTTTCCAGGAGACATTACCCTTGTTCCACCTACATAATGAATCACACCTATCGCAGATGCACAAACACAACTCAAAGGAAAACTAGACAGTCTCCAGCACTAGCTTGAGACTATTAAACTCCAAGAAGTGATTCAAAGATCCAGTAGCAAGACAGGTTTGCAAAGATCCAAGCAGTGGATGAAAATATGGATGCTCTACATAAGGCCACTCAAGCCATGAAGAAATAGCTCAGGGACTTTCTCCCTATGGTCCAATATACTTATATCCCACTACAACGTATGAATTTAGTTGCTGACTTCAAATGGAATTTCTTGTTGGACACCAATCCTGAAGAGTTGATTATTGATGTGGGACAATAATTTGTTGTAGGTTCCTCCATTCTCATAAGGAAATGGTTGGAAAGAGTGGATTAGGATGACCAGTTCCACTAGCAAGAAGTGTATATAATCCCTAAGTTGGGCCCTTCATTTAAGGGAGACCATAGTAAGGAAGCATAATTTTTACTTGGGACAAGTCAAATGTTGTGTTTGGAACCTATGTTGTGTTTGGATAACATTGTGCAGAAATGCTAAAGTATTGCAGAAAGGTAAGTAACTCAATGAAATACTTGATGTGGCACAAAATAGTTAGGAGAGAAAAAATCTATATGGCATTCTAATAGTAATGAAAAATATCCAACAACATCATGCACCAGTTGGAGGAGCAATGAAAAGAGCCAATACCTTCAAGTGCGGGAAAGGAGAAAGTCAAAAAATACAATGGAATAAAGAAAACAACAACAAAATCAAGAATCCAAGAAAAAATGAAGAAAAACTATAAATATGGAGCTATGTAATGGGAAAGCATTACAATTGATATCACTATTACTATGGGTTATTACCAGTTTATTATTATCACCATTGTTATCTAGTCTATCTATAGAGCTATTGAAAAGGGTTCTTGAATGCTAATGTGATTGTGCATAAGCTTAGAGTCTATAATAGGTATATGAGAAATACATTATGTTGGCGTCAGAAGTCACTCCTGGATTGCAGCAGGAGCAGATCCCGACGCCCATCAGTTTATGTCATGATTTTTTTATAAAAAGGGGTGATCGAATGGAAGTTAACTCAAAACAATATTGTTCTAACTCTGAAACTAAGCTAGGCATGCATTGGCAAGTGAAGTCTTAGATGAACTTCAGACAGTGAGTTGTAGTAAGGGTGAATAGGGGGAAGACTTGTATAAGAGAAATGCAAAGGTCTGTCGTAAACATAAGGTTTCTAACAGACTGTAGGAGAAAACATCTAAACGCAAGATCTTCTTACATTCAAATGAAAAAAACTGGAGAATACAACAATGCAACAATAAATCCTTTATTGTAACATAATTGCAATAATTCATGTGAATTAGTCAATCATGAATTCCCTCAGTATGAGATGAAAATTAGATGGGGGTAGGAAAACTGTCTATCATTAAACAAGAAATCTTACATACAGATGCATAACCAGAGGACTAGAGTGTCTATTAAAACTTTACAATCGGGAGTTTCGCTCTGCCATCGATACTTTGAAAAATATCAAAACTAAGTATACACACTCCTAAACATTTTCCCAACAGAGGCCTCCTAGACTTTCAGGATGAGGCGTCTCTTCAATCAAATCTGGCCTGCACTCCTCTGTCATATGCCACCTTAATTCTGCATGGATCATGCCAGGGTGTAGCTAAGCCCTTAAATGTTGAATTAGCATGCGCATGCTTCCCTGGTGAGTTGAGGACTCGACATGGCTTCTATGGAAAGAACCAGTACAGAGGACCATCTCGGGCAGACTTCCCATCGGGACATCCATACCTTGCAATTAACGAGTGAGGTGAGGTTTAAACCATCCTCTCTCTTCTTCATTTACTCCGAGCAGGTATCAGGGTTGAGATCAAGTTGAACTGGCACCTAGAGAACACAGTGATCCCTTCTGCAGCTATACCCAGTGCTTTGGCCCTTTTCCCAGCTCTTTCTTTCGCCTCCAAGCGACTATGGGCTGCTGTGACCTTGTGCCTATCTTCAAAGGTGCTTTCGACGTTTCAGGGTTCATGGATAGGAAGGAGTAGATCCTTTCTCTTCAAAGTTATGATTGGCGAAATACCGAGAGGGCCTAATGGGTGCCACGCACCCCTCTCTGATATGATGGTCCTGAACTAATTCGGTAATACTATGGGCTCGGGTTCAAGACGTCTTCGATGCTTCACATTTCGGGGATATGAAAGAGATGCTCCTTGTGCTTCGAAGTCGTGATGGGCAAAAAGGAAAAGAGCCTAATCGTGCACCATGTGTCCCTCCGGGATGAATGGCTAAGATCGTTCTCGGCTCTTCGGGAGCTGTCTTGCCAAATGATAAACCTTAGCACCCTTCCTCCAAGCCTGCTCCTTTGTGACCAGATGCCAAAACCATGGGCCCAACTCTGGGTGCTTTCGGTGCTTCATGGTTCAGGGTTTTGAGATGTGAGATGATGAGGAAACTTTACCCTTCAAAATCTCGAATGTTGATATGCCGACGTGACTGGATCTTGCGCCATGCGTCACTGGATTGGACGACCCATATTTTGTCTTGAAATATAGGTGCTTTCTCTGAAGTTATATCTCGAGAAACTTGGTAGCCCCGAGATCCCGGTGACCATCGATCAAATTTATAGATGGGTCTTGGCCACTTGACAACAAAACTTCACCCGCTCGCTTGACTTGTAACCTGAAAAGAGATTCTTCCGTGTTGTGCTTGGGCGCTTCTCGTGCAACCTGCAGACCTAGGTACTTTTGTGCCTAAGACAAAAATTGTTGCTAACATTAGGCTCCATGGGGGATAGAGTCATCCCTGTGATGCTCTAAGAACTCATTTGCAGCTTCAGTGCCCTGATATTAGGCTATGTAGTCATTTACTAAGCCGAAAATAAATAAAAAGAAAATGAACAAAAACTAAAAGGACAATATTTACAAACAAAGGAGTCGTTTAAGGCTCAAACAAAACATTTCTTCAGAAAATGCCCATTTACTGGGCTGTTGAAAACCTCTTCACCCTCTGAATCCTGCAACCTATACGTGTTGTTTGAGAAAACCTTAGAGATTTTGAAAGGCCCGATCCATAGGGCATCAAACTTGCTATGTTTGCCCTTATCTTGCATGGGTGCATCCCACTTAAGCACCAAATCCCCGATCTCAAACTCTTTCTTCTTGAATTTTCTGTCAAAAGCCATTTTGACCTTCTGCTGATGGTCCTGAATTCTATCCATTACTTGTTCTCTGTCTTGCTAGACTTCCACCAGTTGATGAACTCTTCTGATCATGTCATTAGGCCCTTCTTGATGATCCTTGAAGAACTTTGCTACAGGAATGGCTAGTTGAGAAGGGAATATAGCTTCTGCTCCATAAACTAACTGGAAAGGGGAGATGCCTATAGATCTCTTTATGGTCACTCGATCGGCCGATAGAGTGAATTTCAACTTTGAATCCCGGGCCCTTTTGTTGTCCTCCAATAGTCTTTTGATGATCCTTATCAGGATTTTGTTGGAGGACTCTGCTAAACCATTGCCCTGGGATAGTATGGGGTGGAGTGAATCAATTTGATCCCAAATTGCTCACAGAACATAGCTAACGGCTCAGCCTTGAATGAGGCTATGTTATCAGTAACAATCTTTCTTGGGCAACCGAATCTTGTGATGAGGTATTCCAAGAATACAATAATTACCTTGTGGGAAGCACTCCTGGTGGGGATAGCTTCAATCCACTTAGTAAAGAAAACTGTAGTAGTCAGGATCCATCTGTGTTGCCCACTGGAATGAGGGTGGATTTCTCCAATAAAATCTAGGCCCCATTGCTGGAAAGGTCCCGAAACAACTACAGGCTTTAAAGGTAGAGATTTGAGATGTTTCTTTCCTGAAAAACTTTGGCATGGGATGCAGGCTCTAACTTATCTACAGAAATCAGTGAACAAGGTGGGCTAGTAGTACCCATCTCTGAGAATTTTGTGAGCTGTGGTCTTCCAGAAATGGTGCCCTCCGCATAGGCCGCTATGAAAATCAACCATGATCTTGTCGGCCTCTTGTGGATTCATGCATTTTAAAAGCACCCCTAGGGGGTCTTTCCAATATAAAATTTGATTGACAAGGTAGTATCTGACTGCTTTAAGATTCAGAGCTCTTGCCTTGTTTCTTTGTAGGCCATCTGGAGGCCGCAACTCCTGCAGAAAATATATGACATCCTTATACCAAGGACATCGAACCAACAGGGGTTATGTTTGAGGGTCTACATCAGACGGCTGATTATGCTGATTTTCTGAACATGCATTGATGAAATCTACCCCCAAGGCTCTGCAATTTGCTTCAGCCAACAACTTGGCTAAGCCTTGACCTTTAATCAATTTGGTAGGCCTTATTTCCAAGTCAAAATCTAGGATCTTGGCTATCCACTTACTCCTCCTCCCATCTATGTCAGGTTGTACAAGGATGTCCTTCACAGAGGCTGAAGGAACGTATGCAGTCACTTTTGAGTGCAAGAGGTAGACTCTGAAAGCTTTGAGAGCTTTCATTAAGGCATAGGCTTGTTTCTCCATGATTTCATACCTGATTTCTACATCCCTTAATGCTTTACTGAAGAAGGCAATGGGTTTCTCTCGCCCTTCCTCATTTTTTTGCAATAAGACCGCTGCTACTGTATCAAAAGAAGCGAAAGAAAAAACTAAGAAGTCTTTGGAATAGTCAGGACCGATCAACACAGGTGCCTTAGTCAATGCCATTTTTATTTAGATAAAAGATTCCCTGGGTTCAACGATCCATTTCACTTCATTTTCCTTCCTGAGCATGGTTGTGATATGTTTCACTAGGTCAGCAAAATTTGAGATGAATCTCCTCAGAAAATTAATCTTCCCCAAAAAGGCCTGAACTTCCTTCTTAGATCTGGGAAGTGACAGGGTCTGAATTGCCTCTATCCTGCTGGGATCAATTCTTACTCCCTTTGCTGATACTATATGGCCTAGCAACTTCCCCTCCTTCATAGCAAACAAATATTTCTTTGGATTTAGGGAAAGGCCAAACCTTCGACACTTCAAGAAAACTTTCCTCAGGTGACAATAGTGCTCTTTATCTGACCTCAAGAAGACTGTGATGTCATCCAGATATATTACCACAAACTGATCTTTCTCCCCGATGAAGGCTATATCCATGACTTGCTGAAATGTTGCTCCTGCATTCATCAATCCGAAAGGCATTTTGGCATACATGAATGTGCCCCAAGGAGTGGTGAAGGCCGTTTTTTCTCTGTCCTCAGGCATGACTAATATCTGATTATAGCCAGAAAAACCATGAATCATGGATATCCTAGATGCACCAGTTACCCTCTGTAGTATTTGCTCCATGTTGGGCAAGGGGTAGTTGTCTTTCTTTGAGCTCCTGCTCAGGTTCCTGAAATCAACACAGAGCCTGATTTCTCCAATTTTTTTTCTCACCGAGACCAAATTGGCCACCCATTCAGAATATCTCAAAGGGACAATGATTTGGGCATCTAACAATTTCTTCACTTATCTCTCTATAACGGGCAACAACATGGGATTTATCTGTCTCAGCATCTGCCTGAATGGCTTAGCCTCTTCTTTCAGTGGGATCTTGTGCTTAATGACAGATTTGTCATAAGTCTTGAGATCTTCATAGGCCCAAGNCCACCCTCTGTTCATTGGTCAGGCTGCTTGATAATTTGACAAACTTAGGCTCCTCCTGTGTGCCAATGTTGCATTCGGCTGTATCAACATCCTCATTTGAAGCACTACCCTTTACTACCACATCATTCCTATCGAACAATCTTTCTAAAGGGACTAGTCGCCTCCGAATGTGATTGCTAGGCAGCTAAATAATCTGGTGAATAGCAATTTCATTAAAAACACCTCAGGGTGAGGGTCACCTTCCGGGTCAGGATCCTGATCAATGTGAAATGCAGAAAATTCATCAACAGATTGGGGAAATTTTTCGATTTCCAGATCATTTTCGAATACCTTCCAATGCTTGACATTGTCCGGTATAGAGGGCCTATATTTTATTTCAACATCATACTTGACCATAGGTGGCAGAGGAACTTTGAGAAAACTAGCTGAGACAGATAAAGAATCGGTTGAAGTATTTCCCCCCCTCAGAATGAAAGAAATGTTAAAAGACAAGAAGAAATTATCAATCAGGTCCCATACCTCATTTCTGTAATTTCTGAGCCTAGGATTATTAGCACGATAATCATTTCTGACTTGCTGGATAATCAACTCAACATCTCCAAATATTTCTATCTCTTTAATTCCCATTTCTTTTGCAGCCCTCATACCCAGAACAAGAGCTTCATACTCTACCACATTGTTGGTGGTTTCAAATTCCAGCTTGTATGACATGGATATGGTCTCTTGAGAAGGTGACATGAAAACCACTCCAGTGCCAACACCTTCACTAGAAGAAGCTCCGTCGAAAAACATCTTCCAAACATAGATGGTTGGAGGGGGAATCGAATAATTAAGACTGGGCTACTTTTTGACTTGGAAAGG
>JASDQU011103914.1:17635-29314 GCA_032191745.1 Picea mariana | reverse complement strand
TGTGTATTTCTCAGTGATCTTGTTCTTATGTTACTCTTATCTATTGAAATGCAAAGAACTATAATAATGGCATAAACATTAACACACGGGTCCAAGGTGCGAGCTAGACCACAGGATCAGGCACTTGAAGTTTGTATGAGCTTGAGTTTTACCGGGGGCCAGGTGGGTTGATCCCCCTGGTGGCCCTGTGCCCCGACCCCCGATATACCAAAGATTGAAAAGGGGTAGGAAAATCTTAAGTGCGGAGGGTCAATAATGTAAAGCCAAGTGGATCTTCCTGGAAATCTTTGAAATTTTGTTTTTTTTGTTGTGTTATTTTGTCAAATAGTTTCTAGGTTTTCCTTCTCGAGTTGTGCTAGAGGTGGATTTATAGTCTTTGTAGCAAGTAAATGATTTATATAAAGAAACAATTGATAAACGACAAGATACAATAGGAAAAAGAACAAGAGAAATGCCACACATCTTCAAATTTGAATTTTATTTAATATATAAGCTTACCTCAATACAAGAGATGAACAAATCAGGAATATATATGGAAGAATAATGAGTGTGACTGAGAATAGCTCCAAGATACAATAACAAGAGAGATATCAGCTCCTCTGAACCTCCAACAACTGCATGCAAGATCTGGAAGATCAATTTCTTTCCCTTTTGCTCTCTGCAATAGTCTTCAGGCTGAGTTGCGCCCCTCTCTTACTGGAAATCACTCTTGGAAATTCGGCCTCACTAGATCTATCCTCCAACTTCTAAAATAATGTTGTAACCCTGGGGATATGAGATGGATATCACCTATGATGGGTTTCCTTGGCTATAGTTGCAGATCTGAACCCCGGAACTCTAAATCTCTATGCCCAGGTGCGCCCTCCTTCAGGAAACTCATCCAGATATGATAATAAATGAATATGGAGTGATAAAACCCCAAAGAATGATGAGAAAAATCATTATAGGGATGGCCAACACTTTGGTAACAAGATCTTTCTAAGATCCAATGTCCTCTAACCAAATTGAACTTCTTCTTCCTTGGCAATGCGCTCCAATCTTACAGAAACCCTCAAAGTTGTGCCCCTATTCCACAAATCACTGTTGAAACTAATTTGAGTTGGACATAATGGTGAGGGTTGAATCTTTCACCACCTTGGCCAAGCTTGGATCAGGAATAGAGGAATCTTTCACTTCCTTGATGAGCTCAAATATGCAAGTGAAAAATGATCAAGAAGAATGAGTGAGTCACCCTCATTCCCTTTTATACCATCTTCTAATTCTAACTTAAATTATTATTTAGGCTTTCTAAGGTTCTCTTCTCCAATTAATTCATAAAGCCACTTTACCTTTTTCTCTTTAATCCTTGTCACCCATATAAATTAACTTTAATTATTTGGTGACCCCCTTTTTACCCTCTTAGTCCCCTTTTTCCCAATGAGATTGTATCCTGGGGGGAACAACTAAGCTACTAAGTCCCCCATGGTCAATATCACATCGAAGGGGACATTACAGTCTCCCTTGCTTGAAATTGCTTTCCCACGAGCAATTCCAAACCCGGATGCTGCAAAACGTGTTCACCCTCCCAAGTGGCGTCCTCTATTGGAAAACTTTTCCATTTGATCAAATAGTCCTTGACTCTCCTGTTTCTTAGCATCTTCTCCCTCATCCCCAATATTTTCTCTGGTATCAAGATCAGTTATCCTTCCTCATCAATCGGTGGAAACTCTTCATTAATAGTAACATGTTGCCCCGATGCTCTCTTTAGACATGACACATGAAAGACATTATGAATTTTGCTCCAAAGTGGTAACTCTCACTCATATGCAACCACTCGCACCTTTCTGCTCACCATGTATGGCCCATAAAAACAGGGTTTGAGGTTCTCAGCGCCAATTTTCTTGATGGATTCTTGTCGATGTGGTTGGAGCCTTAAGTAGAGCAAGTCCCCCACCTCAAAACTACGCTCCACTCTATGTTTAGCTGCATAAAAATTTTATTGGTTTTGAGCCCTTTGAAAATGATCCTTGAGCTCTATGAGTATGTCTTGACTTTCTTGTATCCAATCCTTATCCATAGGGGCTCTACTATCCCCAAAAGCGATATTCATGAAGGTGAGTGAGTCATAGCCATATAACGCTCTAAAAGGAGACATACCAATGGACATGTGGTGAGTGGTGTTGTAATAGTACTCACCCAAGTGTAACCACTTAACCCACGCCCTTTGTTGTCCTGTCACATAATTCATGAGGTAACCTTCCACCCATTTGTTGACTATCGCAGTTTGACCATCTGTTTGTGGATGATAACTAGTGTTGGGGGTCAACTCAGTACCAACAAGTCTAAATAACTCCTGCCAAAAAGTACTCATGAATCTATTGTCCTTGTCACTAACAATGGTCCTGGGTAGCCCATGTAATATGAAAATATCCCTTAAAAATAATTTCGTTATTTGGGATGTGCTATACTCCATGGATATGGGAAAAAATGAGAAAAAAATTTCAAGCGATCTACCACCACAACAATTCCATCCTTACCCTATACCCTGAGAAATCATGTGATAAAATCCATAGATATACTTTCCCATTTGTGTTCTGGAATGGGAAGAGGCTATAATAAACCTACCAGGTGGGTCTATTCATCCTTGTTTCGTTGACATGTGGTGCACTCCCTAATGTGGCACATAATATCCTCCTTGAGGCCCCTCCAAACGAACATTTCCCTAATATGCATGTAAGCCTTGAGGAACCCTTGATGCCTTGCTAGTGGTGAGTCATGAAATGCTTGCAACACCCTCTCCTTGAATTTGGATTCATGAACCAAATAGATCCTTCCTTTATAATATATGATGCCATCCACAAGTTTGTACTTGTCATCCTGGACCTAGCCATCCATCAATTCACATGCAAACTTGTTTTTTGAGTATTCTACCAGAAGATGCGATTTCCATTCAACTGAGATCTCTGACATGGAATAGGCTAAGGGTTTTATAGATAAAGCATCTGCTAGCACATTGTTTTTCCCTTTAACAAATTCTATGTCAAAGTCATAGGCTTGGATCTTACTTACTCATTTATGTTGCCTCTCATTAAGATCTTTTTGCTCTAGAAAGTATTTGAGGTTGTTATGATCAGTTATGACTACAAATTTCGCCCCCACCAAATATTGTTTGAACTTGGCTAGCACATGCATGATATCTAGCATCTCCTTATCATATATGGTGTACAATAGCTCAAGCCCTCTTAATTTTCTACTTTCAAAAGCAATAGGATGCATGTTMTACATGAGTACAAAACCAATTCCTTCCCCTAATGCATCACACTCTAATATGAATGGCTGGGAGAAATCYTGTAAGGCTAGGACTGGAYAAGTGCTCATGACCTTCTCCATTTTCTGAAAAGATAGTTACACTTCATCACTCCACTTGAAAGCACCATTCTTGGTCAAATCAGTCAGTGGTGTGCCTAGTTGTGAAAATCACTTAGCAAATCTCCTATACTAGCTGCAAATCCTAAAGAATCCCTTGAGTTATGTAAGTGTCTTGGGTGTGGGCCAATATAAGATAGTTTGGATCTTCTCTTGATGAACCTGTACCCCTTATGCCCCAATGATGTGCCCCAAGTATAGGAATTTTATCATCCCAAATTCGTAGTTTGACTCTTTGGCGTACAATGCTTGTTCTTCCATGATGCTTAAGATCTCATCCGCATGTCTGAGGTGATCCTAACAATTTTTTCTATATATCAATGAATCATCGAAGAAAACCAATAGAAACTTCCTCAATTGTTTATTGAATATATGATTCTTTCATGATTAGAGGGTGGTTGGTGCATTGGTTAATCCAATGGGAATGACTAGAAATTCATAGTGCCCATAGTGGCACCTAAAGGTTGTCTTGTGTATATCTGTTTCCCTCATCCTAATTTGATGGTATCCAGAGCGTAGATCATTTTTTGTGAAGTACACTACACCATGAAGCTCATCCAATAACTCATGTATCCTTGGGATGGGATACCTTTTTTTTATTGTCTTTTTGTTTAAGGCCTTGTAATCAATACACATACACATGTTATCGTCCTTCTTCTTGACCAACACAATTGAAGATGCAAATGGACTTGAGCTTGGTCTAAGATGCCACGTGTCCAATAGTTCTTTGATGGTCTTCTCAATTCCATCCTTGAATTTCTTTGGGTGCATGTAAGGTGTGGTAATGATTGGTTTGGCTCCTTCCTTTAGTTCTATAATGTGCTCAAAGGCTCTATTTGATGGTTTCCCTGGGGGAATCTGTCCAAAACATTCTCATGTTGGTCAATTATCTTCTGTATATCTTGTGAATAACGTTGGCGCTCTTCCTGAGTTATTTGAGTGACAACTAGACACTATGTTGCATAATCCACGTCCCTATGCCTGAAAAAAACCTACATGGACTTTGCTGAAACCACCGTGGATGTATTCTCTGTCATTCCCTTCAAGGTTACCCTCCTTCCTTCTTTAGAATTGAAGGACATCTCCATAGTCTTGTAGTTTGTAGTGATAGGTCCCAAGGTGCTAAGCCACTGAACTTCAAGTATAACATTGGTGTCCAGAAGGTCCATCCAATAGAAATCATGTGCCAAGTTATATCTGCCCATGGTAAGACTCATCTATGGAATGTATCTATCACATGGCATGGTACGTCCTCCTGCTACCTCCACTAGGAATCCATCAAACTCAATAGTAGGGAGGTGTCTCCTATTCATCAAAGCAGCATCAATGAAATTGTGTGAGGCCCCACCGTCGATAAGTACTATGACTCTTTGTCCTTGGAGGACTCCTCTCATCCTGAAAGTGTTAAATTTTGGTACCCCATTGATGGATGCAATGACAACTTTCTTGATTCCTGCATGCTTGCACATTACCTCTTCCTCTTCTTCCTCATGTGTGTGTTCCTCTTCTGCTCAAGTCACTTCCATGTTTTGAAGATGTCCAACATCATCTTTCTCCTCACTATTTGAAAGGACTTCTATGTAGTGGACTTTTTCTTTCCCTGTGCATCTGTGCCCTGGCTCCCATGGTTCCCTACAAGTATAACATAGTTGTTTCCTTCTCAACTCTCTTTTTGTAGCCTCATCAAGCTTCCCTTTACCCTTGTCTACAAGTATATGATCTCCTCCTCTTGGAACAAGAGATGGTCTTGGAGTAAACTTATTTTTCAAAGCTGACCCCTACAAGTCTCTAGTCCTCCAAATCGCATCTTGTATGGTAGTAGGCTTAAAAGCATTAATCCAACCACGCAACGGATTTTTCAGCCCCTTAGAAAAAAACATCATCAATCTAGATTCTAACATATCTGGAACCATCACTACTAACCTTTGAAACTATTCTATGAATGCCTCAACTAATTCGGTCTGTCTAAGTTGTGTGAGCTCACAAAAATGTAGTTCTAGATCATCCTGATCAAATCTATCCATGAGCCTCTGTGTGAAATATGCATATGAGGTAATGTTTGCATGCCCCAAAGTTGTCATCCCATGGTACCGCCACTAATGGGCATTTCCCTCCAAGTACAAGGTAGCAAATTTGACACCATCCAACTCCATCATGGGGTTTAGCTGCAGATAAGCATCCAATTTTTGTACCCATGCCTTTGCTGAAGATTTGGTTGTTCCATCAAAGGTGGGAATCTCCATTTTTCCTGTTTTGCGCCCTAGATCATTGTTGCCCCTGCGAAATTCTCTAGGCCTGCCTCTATATTTGATTCCACAATATTGTGCCAATGAAACTTATCTCCTAAATCATGTACTCAAGGCTGCATACTCCCTCTCATACTCCTCAAAGTTGTATTCCACCTCCATACACCCTGGAATGTGGCATGTGGCCATCCTGCGGCTGTGCATCTAGGAAACTAGGCATGTAAGGCCCATGCGAGATCCTGTTATTCCCTGGCACCCTGTTGTGTGCACCCCCAAATAGGACTTGCCCCTCAGTGTGGGCTCTGTGACTGGTCTCAGCGTGAAATCTCTCTCCTCCATGAGATCCACTAGCCCCATTATTACCCCCATTATATTGTGGCTCTCTACCATGTGACATCTGCATGAGAAGATATGCAATCATTTCCTACCCTGCTTCTAAGGTGGTGTGTATAGCTGACAAGGTCATTTTGAGCTCAGTCTGTCCCCTTGAAAAGTGATCTTGTGTCTCTTGCAAGTGATGTTGCATGTCAAATTGTGTCTTATCAGTGGAGCACTACATTTCTTGAACTATTTTTGCCAAATTAGCCCCTTTGTCATTACCATCTTTTGTTTCCCGTCTTTCCTCCATTACTAGATCTCTTTCTGGTTCTCTTGCCTTATCCTTCTTCTTTCTGTTGTATTCTTTCATGAGCAGATCCCCACTCACTGGGAGGATTCAATGCTCTGATACCACTATAAGATTCCCAAGCGAATCTTCCTGGAAATCTTTGAAATTTTGTTTTTCTGGTTGTGTTATTTTGTCAAACAGTTTGCAGGTTTGCCTTCTTGAGTTGCGCTAGGGGTGGATTTATAGTCTTTGCAACAAGTAAATGATTTATATAAAGAAACAATTGATAAACAACAAGATACAATAGGAATAACACAAAAGAAATGCCACAAAACTTTAGATCTAAATTTTATTTAATATATAAGTTGACCTCGGTACAAGAGATGAACATATCTGGAATAGGTATGGAAGAATAATGAGTGTGGCTAAGAATAGCTCCAAGATACAATAAAAAGAGAGATATAAGCTCCTCTGAACCTCTAACAACTGCATGCAAGATCTGGAAGATCAATTTCTCTCCCTTCTACTCTATGCAATAGTCTTCTGGCTGAGTTGCACCCCTCTCTGGCTAGAAATCACTCTTGGAAATTCAACCTCACTAGATTTAGCCTCCAACTTCTGAAATAATGTTGTATCCCTAAAGGATATGAGATGGATATCACCTACGATGGGTTTCCTTGGCTGTGGTTGCAGATCCGAACCCCATAACTATGAATCTCTATGCCAAGGTGCGCCCTCCTTCAAAAAACTCATCTAGCTATGAGAATAAATGAATATGGAGTGATAAACACCCAAAGAATGATGAGAAAAGTTGTTATAGGGATGACCAACACTCCAGTAACAAGATCTTTCTCAGATCCAATGTCCTCTAACCAAATTGAACTTCTTCTTCCTTGGCAGTACACCCTAATCCTACAGAAACCCTCAAAGTTATGCCCCTGCACCACAAATCACTGTTGAAACTGATCTGAGTTGGATAGAATGGTGAGGGTGGATTCTTTCACCACCTTGGCCAAGATTGGATCAAGAACAGAGGAATATTTCACCTCCTTGCTAATCTCTAGGGTTTGTTCACTAAAAACCCTCAAAACGCTCAAGATACAGAGCTCAAACATGCAAGTGAAAAATGATTAAGAAGAATGAGTGAGTCACCCTCATTCCTTTTTATCCCATCTTCTAATTCTCACTTAAATTATTATTTAGGCTTTCTAAGGTTCTCTTGTCCAATTAATTCATAAAGCCACTTTACCTTTTTCTCTTTAATCCTTGTCACCCATGTAAATTAACTTTAATTATTTGGTGCCCCCCTTTTTCCCAATGAGACTATAGCCTAGGGGGAACAACTAGGCTWCTAAGTCCCCCATGGTCAATATCACATGGAAGGGGACATTACAAATAATCCCAGTGGGTCGATGGGTCGATGTTGTGTCGATAGCCGCATCAGTGCCAGATGATGCCAGGTGGGATTGTTCAAATGATTGGTGCCATGTGGCGGTATGGTGATTTTGGCCAATGAARGCCTGAAAACTTTGAAACGCCCTAAMTTTTTGTTGAAATTTTGGTATGCTCGTTTAACCATAGACAATGTCACATCATTGTCACCCAACCATAGGCATTCACATATGCCACCCCTGAGCACACTAATCTTTACTTAGAATAATTCCGGCAAGCCTACTCCAGAACCAATAGATAAACCCTAACTGCTAATTGTAGCAACAACTCAAGACAAGTAGAGCACTCCTTCTCCAAGGGCAGCACATAAGAGAGAGAGTCTCCATATCAACAGAACAAGTACCATACACAAGTGCAACAGCTGCAACTGCACTGCTCTGTTAGACTTGCGCCATACTTAGCAAGAATATCACCAAGAGAATCACCAAGAATGTCACCAAGAGAATTGCCAAGAGAGAGACCAAGACCAAGAGATGACCATGCACCCTTATGCCTCCTAGCAGTTGCAACTGCAGCTCTCCACAAGACTTGCGCTTTGACTGGGTGTACAAATGAGTTAAAACGTCCTCTATTTATATTAATCTGTCTAGTGACTTTTCTAGCTGGGCCGACCTAACCTTCTGGTAATTATATTTTTTGTTTATCTTTTTTCTATGGAGTTGACTTGTATTTATGGAAGATAATATTTTAATATTATTTATTTTGCTAGGCCGACTTGTCTTCTAGGGTTTCCACACATATGTTTAATGGTTCACTTGCTTCCGGAATATTTTATTCTAAGTCATAGGTTACACGTGGAGATTAATACCTCCCATAGCTAGCAAAACATCGACACTCCCTCTTAGTTAGGGAGGTATTAACTAAGATGTTCTTTATGTAGTGGTCTCAAACATATCCATCCATCTCACATGGCATGGGCAAGACTCACACGGTCTTGCAGACCAGTCTACAGGTAGCATCACGATAGCCACACAAGATATCATATGATCAAACAAATCATGTAACAAGTATCACCATCATGCCTGCGCATTAGCCATCATAAGAAGTTCTGCATTTTCACTAGAGTAGCATACCAGCCTTTGTTGGAGTAGCATACCAACCTACGCTGGGATAATATACCAACCTGCATTGGGGTAACATATCAGCCTGCGCTGGGGTAGCATACTAGCCTACGTTGGAGTACCAACATGCGTTGGGGTAACATACCAACCTGCATTGGAGTACCAACCTGCGTTGTGATAACATACCAACTTGCGTTGGAGTACCAACCTGCGTTGGGGTAACATACTAGCCTACATTGGGGTAGCATACGAGCCTACGTTGGAGTACCAACCTGCGCTGGGGTAGCATACCAGCCTGAGTTGGAGTACCAACCTGCGCTGGGGTAGCTCCCACTACTGAGGATCACATCACTTCCTGCTATTGGGGAATACATCAATTCTCACTACTGGAGAAAAACATTTGGACCACTCCAAGCTTTTCCCTGACAGAGGCTTGGTCAACATATCTGCTACCTATTCGTCAGTAGCAATATACTAGAGTTGGTGTCTCGTCATAGTCTTCTCCCTCTTGCTGGGAGAATCCTCTAGACACAAATCAAAGTTTGTACATCTCTAAGCTATTTATCTGCAACATACTTGATCTTGTAGATCAACTTGGGAGTCATCACTGACTTCCCTTTTGGTCTCGAAACCAAGGAAAAGATATATATCCCAGTCCTTTTGACTGGCTTCCTCCTCAGTCACTGTAGCAAAGTATACCGAAGCAAGGGAATCTTCCCATAAGATCTCATATCTCTTCAAAGCCTTTGAAGCTTCGATCTAGCCTTCTCAACCCATGGCACCTGTCTATTAGTCCTGAAAGATGTCTCTCTCTTCCATCTGAATCTGAAAGTCTCCGAGTCTCCATTCTCCCTATGAAGCTTGACTCCCTTTGAGTCTATATAATCTTCGGAGCCATCTGCTCCCTCTATGTGTGATGATTTCATATGAAGTCTCATGTGAATGGTCCTAGGGAGGTTGCTCCTCCCTATTGGATCGTGAGGGCTGACTCCCTCTGAACTCTAGCTGCTTCTGAGCTGATACATGGTGGGGTCACCTTCCTCACCATCGATGGAGCCATTTGCTCCTCATTATATAGCTCATCAATGTTGCATCCTACAAAGTTTCATGGGACCACATTGGTCTCTTATTGGTTACTGCAACGATTCTGGGTAGGCCCTTCTGGCTCTATTAACTCTTCCTGATGATATGAAGAGTGATCAACTGCACTAGAGGGATTTGTTCGGTCATCTTTGGAGACTTTTGCTCCATACAATCAATCTCCATATGAGATACTCTGTATCTCGCAAAAGTACCCTTTTTTGTCTTCTTCTTCTTTGGTACATGGATGTATACGGTCGTGTATACAACTTCTTATCTGGATAGTTTGCTCCATGTCTCAAACTAGAGACCATCTAATATGTTGTCTCCTGCAACCATTACTATAGCTTCCCTCAGAGTTATTACCTGTGACCTGCCCGGAACAAGGACAACAAAGGGAAAACAATGGACAAGAATAATACTCTTATAATAATAAAAACAAGAACGAGAACAATAATCACAGTAGCTCCTTCTCAAAGCTATTGCTTGTGACATGCATGGAACAAGAGCCAAAATAAAAATACAATAATAAGCAATAGGAACAACACTCTTCTAGTGTTGTGATCAATTATTCCTCCATGGTAACTTCCATGGAATTTATAAAATAACCTACCCGAGACAAGAGCAACAAGAGCAAAAAGTATAATAGCATTTTCATAAGAACATATCTATGTCAACAAGAATAAAAGACAATCTCATGGTAATCATCATATTATTACCAAGGTGATCTGCATGGAAGCAAAACAAGAAGTATCTCCTAGAGGATATGTTAGTTCATCTTGTGACCAAGTACAATAAGCATTTATATCAATAGTACTCACATGCTGCCAAGTATTCATTGTATCTAGCAGTAATGGAACCTTTCAAGGATAGTTGTCACAACTAATAATGTAGCAATTATTAAACTTGATATGTGTAATTGGAAACTTATTAATTTAATCAATCAAACCTGGAACCTGGAGTCTTATCTTCAAGAATGAGTGTTGTTGCTTTTCTTTCGAGTCTCCTTCACTCAAGATGACAAATATTCTCTCCAACCTGTCCCATGTACTTTTTTTTCCATAAAAAATTACTCTTTATATTTATGACAATTTAAAACTTTCACATCCAAAAAGTCTCTCTTCCTTATGTCATAAAGGTCATAAGTCTCCTTAACAGTATTCCCAATACATCCACAATAAAACCCCAGCCCATAATACCGCTTCAAAATTCTCAAATGAGAAAAGCACCAACCCTAGTAACATATGGAAGCTATATACTAAACCCCCATAGTCCCAAACTGATAACAAAAAGTTCTCAATAATAGCAAAATGGCATACACAGGTGCCCGATACCTTCTTACAAAACAGAGATAAAGAACCACTCCCTCAAGGATATCCAACTGTGCTAGTAGATGTCTAGGAACTGAAGTGGCCCCTCATGTTTCCCAACGCATTTGTAGTAGATGAGCTTCCCAGGTTCCTTTATGAGTGCCTTCTTTGATAACCTATCCGCCTCTTGATTGTCTTTTCTGTATACGTGATCAAAGGATAATAATTGGAACTGGTTGATTAATACCGAGATGTTATCCATCCAACAGTCCAATGAGACAACCTGAAGATGGCCTTTCCTGTTTAACCAGTCAATGATTATCTTGGAGTCTCCCAGTACGTGAAGTTTCTGAATGGATAACCGGAATGCCAAGGAGAGTAGTGCCCACACACCAAGTAATTCGGCTTGGGTGTTAGTACCAGGCCCACAATTAAGGAGACAGTGGTAGCTGCTTTGATCATTAATCCTTATGACGCCTCCCGCTCCGTTGTTCAATCCATTTGTTGTTGTCGCTCCG
>JASDQU011103914.1:0-17615 GCA_032191745.1 Picea mariana | reverse complement strand
GCTATATACTAAACCCCCATAGTCCCAAACTGATAACAAAAAGTTCTCAATAATAGCAAAATGGCATACACAGGTGCCCGATACCTTCTTACAAAACAGAGATAAAGAACCACTCCCTCAAGGATATCCAACTGTGCTAGTAGATGTCTAGGAACTGAAGTGGCCCCTCATGTTTACCAACGCATTTGTAGTAGATGAGCTTCCCAAGTTCCTTTATGAGTGCCTTCTTTGATAACCTATCCGCCTCTTGATTGTCTTTTCTGTATACGTGATCAAAGGATAATAATTGGAATTGGTTGATTAATACCGAGATGTTATCCATCCAACGGTCCAATGAGACAACCTGAAGATGGCCTTTCCTGTTTAACCAATCAATGATTATCTTGGAGTCTCCCAGTACGTGAAGTTCCTGAATGGATAACCGGAATGCCAAGGAGAGTAGTGCCCACACACCAAGTAATTCGGCTTGGGTGTTAGTACTAGGCCCACAATTAAGGAGACAGTGGTAGCTGCTTTGATCACTAATCCTTATGACGCCTCCCGCTCCGTTGTTCAATCCATTTGTTGTTGTCGCTCCGTCGAACCAACCCATCGTGCCTCCCTTGTCTAGAACAGGCACCTTAACTCGTTGGATAGCCTACGGAGGATTCTTTTTATATTCCCTGTATGCAAATAAAGCACTATGAATAACATTTGGAATTCTGGGAATGCATTCATCAAAGACCGCAAAGTTGCGCTCCCTCCGGAAAGACCAACAGATTATAGCCGGGAGAGTGGGCAGATGTGAATTTTGGACTCTCCAATATTTGTAGCAGTCAATTAAATTATCCCCCACCCAGCTGCCAGTATAGTTGATAAACTTTTTAAGGCTGATCCAGACCTCCTGCGTGAAGGCGCACTCCAGAAATAGATGTTGAGTCGATTTTGTACTTTTCATGCATAGTTTACAAACACCAGAACCTATGAATCCTCTTCGCTGAAGGGTCTCCCACGACAAAATTTTATTTTCTATCATTAACCAGAAAAAGAGCTTAATTTTCAGTGAACAATCCCAATCCCAATTCCACATGGCCTTACACCAACCACCAGACTTATAGATCCATTTACGACTTTCGACTACTAGATAGATGTTCCTTACCATTACCTGACCAAACTTGTTACCTCCAGTCCATTTAAGCTGATCAAATTTATCCTACAATATAATACCATTGTTAATAAGAGCAACACGGTAAGCTTGCCATTCAACCCATAAACACCCAATTAGTTCCAAATCTTCACTAGATATCCAATTGGATGTGATCCGGCCCACCTGTGACATTGCTTTAGCCTGGAATAGATAATAAATTCCTTTTATATTTATCACCTCAATCAATTNCCAACCACCAGACTTATAGATCCATTTACGACTTTCGACTACTAGATAGATGTTCCTTACCATTACCTGACCAAACTTGTTACCTCCAGTCCATTTAAGCTGATCAAATTTATCCTATAGTATAATACCATTGTTAATAAGAGCAACACAGTAAGCTTGCCATTCAACCCATAAACACCCAATCAATTCCAAATCTTCACTAGATATCCAATTGGATGTGATCCAGCCCACCTGTGACATTGCTTTAGCCTGGAATAGATAATAAATTCCTTTTCTATTTATCGCCTCAATCAATTCCTCCTATAAAATAGCCGACTGACCCATCCCCATGATGTAATCTTTCCCAATCAAGATAGAGTGCCCATTCCCGGGCTCCATGCCAACCAGTGAAGTAATAGATGGAGGGACTTTAATAAATATTTCCATACCTTAGAACTTTTCTCCTTTGTAATATCCACTGTTCAGAACCAACTAGCAATAGATACAAATGGCATGTACTTATCTTTTATAACCCTATTCCATAACCCCTCCTTCATCAATGCTCTCCAAAGATTGTTAACAACCAGGGCTTTACTAAAATCTAGGATATTCCGCAATCCCCATCCCCCATAGATCTTTGGTCTTGCAATCTGCTTCCAGTCACACAGATGTAGGCTTTTCTTTTTTCGAGCTCCCGTCCATAAAAAAATGTATATGAGTTGGCAAATTTTAATAATTATCGGAGAAGGCAGATTCACTAAAGTCAACCAGTAAACCGGCTGACTCTCTAAAACCGCTTTGATCAAAGTCAGACGTCCCTCTAGAGTTAAACACCGGTTGCACAAGTGGTTAATCTTTTGATCGTATTTCTCAATGAGCCAAAGCCAATCCTCACTTCTGTATCTATCCATCTTAAGGAAATACCCAAGGTATATAAACCCATCCGAAAGTGCTTGATAATTATAAGGCAGGATATAATTCAGTGAGTCAAGAACCAACTGGCAAACCCCATACTGATAAAGAGTAGTTTGTTGTGAGTTTACTTGTAGACCCGATGCCAAGCAGAAATGGTTTAAAACCCTACTTATCTCCCTCCATTCCGCAAGTGAATCATTTGTTAGGATGAGGATATCATCTACAAAAAGTAGATGCAAGATCCGGATAAATCTCGAAACCTTTATACCGGACAAAAGACCTCCCCCTTTACTTTTTTTTAAGGCAAGACTTGATCCTTCCATAATGAGAATGAATAGTAGGGGCGACAGAGGACACTCCTATCTAAGTCCTCTCCCACTACTAAAAAAATCTGTAGGTTCTCCATTTATGAGCACCGCAAAGGACGCTGACGTAACACTTCCCATGATCCAGTTAATCATCATAAGCCCAAATCCACATTGGAGTAAAACCAACCTAAGGAAATCCTAGCTAATGCAGTCATATGTTTTTTTAAAGTCAATTTTAAGGATTAAAGCCTTCAATTTTTTCTCTTTAATGCTATGTAGACACTCCTATACAGTCCCAATTGCATCCCTTATTTGTCTACCCTTGAGAAAGCCGAATTGCTCTTCCGACAGAGTACGGGACAGAATCGGTCTAATCCTCTTGGCAATTATCTTTGTAATGATCTTATAGCAAAGATTGCACAAAGCAATCGGCCGAAAGTCACCAAATGTAGCTGGCCCATTTACCTTCGGGAGTAATGCAATAAAGGTCGTGTTCATACCCTTATACACCGCCCCTGTCATGCCTGCCTCTTCCATCGCTTCTACCAAATCAGATGCCACCAACTCAAAGAAGTGCAGGTAAAACTCAACAGTCCACCCATCCGAGCCTGGGCTCTTATCCTTCATAAACCCTTTCAGAACTTCAAGTACTTCCTCCTTGGTAACCGGGTTCTCCAATACTTGCACCTCCTCCTCCATCACCAACCTGGGATACTGATTAACTGCTTCAATATGTTCCACAATTCTGTTGTTCGCTGATTCTTGATAAAAAGACCTAAAGTAACGCAAAGCTTCTATTTTTATGGCCTCCTGCCCCAGGTGTGACTGTCCCCGATCATCCAATATTTCCCATAGATGTTTTTTATTCCATCTAAAACTAGCATATTGATGAAAATACTTTGTATTTTTGTCACCATTTTTAATCCATAGTGCTCGGCTTTTCAAATGCCAGCGAGCCTCCTCCTCCATCAAATAAGAATTCTGATCCAATTCTAACTTCTTCAGACGAGCTCCCTGGTCATGACTTAAACCACTTTCCCAACTCTGTTTAGTCAGTTTAACTAATTCCCCTGCTAGAGCTGCCATCGCTCTATTATCCATAATCTTCTTTTGTGCTTGCCAACTCTTGGTATGATTCTTTAAATTAATTAACTTGTGTACAAGTCTCCTTTGGGCACTTGCCACACTATAGAGGTATGGAGCATTCCAAACCTATTGGACTAATACCCCAAATGACTCATCCTTCAAAATGGCATGATTGAATTTAAATGGACAGGCCACCGAGCTATAGCCATTTTTCAACTGAAAGAATCTTTACGCATGATCCGAGAAGTATGGTTGTCCAACCCACGATCTAAATCTTGCAGTTTCATGCCATAAACCTTCTGCCACATATACTCTATCCAGCCTTTTTTGAATATTTTGTTCACCACTTCTGCCATTACGCCATGTGGGCACTAACTCCGATGGCTTCACATCCACCATACGATTCTTCTGAAAGAGATCTCTGAAGAAGCCTGCCAATGGATCAAGGCGAGCATCCACCCCCCACACTTCATCTATGCTGGTAGTGAAGTTTAGGTCACCAACCAAAATGACGTTTTCCTGTGCTAATAATCCATTGGATTCAACCTGTTCCCAGAACAGTCTCCTCCCCGCGCAAGGACCATATGCATTTATAAAACTAATCCTACTATTGTCAGGCTTATGAATACCTGTCAGCAATATACCACCAGCGYTATACAACAATATACCTGTCCCATGTACTTAAGATAATATATTTTCTTAACAAAAATCTTAGTTAGGGAATATAATGCAAGTAAACTCGAAAATCTCAACCTTAATCAATCTAATACTTTGACTAGAGTCAGTTCATAACTTTAACTTTGAACAAAGGTTAGTGTGATAATCATAACTTCAATAGATCAAAATACAACTAGATGTTCATAAGATCACAATAATTCCATAACAACTAGAGGCATATCAAAATAATCAAACCTGGAGTGTGTTGTTCCCCTGAATGCACTGTATCTAAGATCCCTCTGGATCTACGATTGTTTGTTTGGACAAAAGATCCCTTCTCCTGTGAATACCCTTAAGATAATGATACAATTTAAACATATACAACTACATACCTTTGGCAATGGCTGCACCATCCGGCAGCAGTGACAAGCAATGACGAACCCATAAATTTCAAGGTGCTCCAACTGGCAATCTAAAGATAGTTGGAGATGCGCTAGGGTAAGGCACACTAGGACGACCAAAAGTTAGTCCCAATACTTCACATAAACTTTCACTGCAACTGGTACTGCAGCTGGTGTTGGCACTGCAACTGGTGCTGCAACTAGCACTGCAATTGATGCTGCAACTGGCACGAAGCAACTAGCATGAAGGAAATGGGACTGCAAACCTAGGGTTTTATGAGGAAACCCTAGTTTCTCAACTTCAAAAATTTGCAGATCTGATCCGGGGAAGAGATGCACCCTACTTAGGTGATCTTCTTAGTGGGTTTAGTAAGTGCTCAACGAGCTTGACTATGGGGGAAACTGAGGATCTTCCTTCCAACGGTTAGACTGTTATGAAGGAAACATGCTTTGATCTCTAGATGAGACGAGCAAGGCCAAGGTTTCGAGGGGAGAGCATGAGGACAATGATCTAATAATAATGGAAAAGTCCCCACTACAACAACAACATAATTAATTCCATTCTCTTTGAGCATTATTAGACTTCAATAAACAACAATAGTTTTTGCTTTGTTATTGGTTGCTATACCAAGACCCCATGAAAATTTTGATTTTTTTGTTTTTCGAAGCCATATATGATCTCTTCGATCCTGCCACCCCATATAATATTATATTTTAAGACAATTTTTTATAAATAAACTGTGCAAAAGACATGTTATTAGGGGAGAGGCTCAACAAACGCTAACATTAAGCACCATGCTCATTGACTTGTTGCATTTTCATCGTGTTCGTTCAATGATGAATAATGTGTATTGAACAACACAATACCCAATAATAAATAATATGTATCGAACCAACATAATTCACCAAGCTAAACGAATAGCCATTGACTAAACATTTTATCTTTTAGGTTTTTTGGCGAGAATCCAACGATATAAATTTAGACAAAATCTCTATTTTTTGTTCAGACTAGTGCGTTCACAAATACTTGGTCGTCCTATCAAAACGTCGTATCAAAACTTTACATAGAAACCAATTGTTAAAACAAGAGTACGCTTACCCTCGAGGTTTGCGTCACCACCGTACTAACATCGTCCCTTATCGCAATTGCTGGGATTTCCAGCTTGATCGCCATTCTCACTCGTACGCTTCGTAATCAGCAATGAGCGATGGCCGTGCAGGGCTGTTTTGGCCGGCGGTGCCTCTCAACTCGGTGTTGTCTTGCGGATGGATTGATGGATGGATTTTATGATCTGTTGCCGCAGAGGATCACATGTATTTTTCCTCTTCTTCTGATAATAAGAAACACACAGTGCACAGCAGCGAAAATGCTTGGCTTGATATCGATTTCAGGTCAAAATACATAAAAACTGACAAAATTTGTTTACAGGGCAAAGGAGTTTTGGTTTCAGACGCAAATCTTCGCAATCGTATACATTTAGTCGAATTTTGATCATTGCGGACAACTTCCATCAAATCAGTGAACATCAAATCAGTGAATTTGATATCTGATGTAAAGAAATTATGAGATCCCTCTCCCTGCTTGCGACTGCTCATTTCTTCGCTCCCGACACCTCACCATTCAAGCAAGCTGTTGGGCAAGAACACCCTAAGAAGAAAAGAAGTGCGTCTATATTCTCCTTGCTCTCTCTGCAAGAAAGGCTTATTTAAAAGAATTAACATCCAGAGGGCATTCTTTAAAATAAACAATGAAAACCTAAAATATTTGGGTGAAGAATTAGTTTTTTAATACTTAGAACTTAAGTTTAATCTGAGATTTTAGGGTTGGGATATCACTCCTTCCATACAATCATTATAAATAGGTGTTATAAAACTTTTTAACTTGAAGTTCGCTGGCTGGTTTAATTTTATGGTGGTTTGGAGGAGTGGGTCTGTTCTTACTTTTTATAAAATTCAATTTTCTTAAAAGTAAAATGGATCCTCTTATTTGATATTTTAAGGATTTTTAACCTTTATCTCTTTTGTTTTCTTAGAAATGATGTCTTTATGGCTATGAAATGTTTTTTATATTTTTTTTAATCATAAGATTTGGTAATTTGTAGGATTGATTTAGGCTAGGTTTGAGATCAATTTTAATAGTTGTTACTATAACTCAAGGGTATATCCAACAATCCACAAGCTAGATATACCAAACACTTGTAACTTAGCAAGGACCGAGGCATCTTGAAATTCACCAGAGTGGACCACTATCCCAAGGGGGTCTACCCTTCTAGCCTTATCACAACATGCCAACATGTCCACTTTGAGGGAATTGAACTCGGTTGGGGAGGATAACAATAATGCTACCCAACCACCAGAGCTATAAACCCGGGACATGTTTTCCATCTTTTTGACAAAGTTTTTGGAATCGATGCTCGACATGGGTCCTCGACAATAATTTCCCTTCCTCTTCTACCTTGAAATGTGTCCTTCCCCACTTTGGGATGTTGAGAATTCAAGAGGCTAGATAAGAGTTCCCTTATTCTTCCTCCACAAGTTTCCCTTTAGAGAGAGTTTCTCATTCTCGATTTCTTAGTATCCTAAATCGTTGAGGTCAATACCATCTTCCTTCTAAAGCTATAAGTGTGAGAGGGTCAAGAGTCTTGTGTAAAAATATTTTTCATCACCAATTAGCCACCTTGTACCAATGGTGGGTGATTGTGTGTCTCAACAATGCGAACAAGGGTTAGTAAATGAAGAGGCACCACACATTCATTGAGGGAAAGCATTTGATTAAAAAAGGCATGGGTGCTAAGGCATACAATTTTCAAAGTTTTTAAGAGTAAGGGATGAAAATTCAATAAAGACATTATGTGCCTCGTCTCCCAAGTCTATTTTTGCAACCAACAAATGATCTCTTACATGGAAAGGGCCTTGGATGTAAAATTCCTATAGGGTCCTCAACTTCCTAAGACTCAACATGCCAAAGGGATGCTAATTTGATTATAACAAGATAAATTTATAAGGAAGAGCATTTTGTTTAAAGTTTAAAGGAATCATTATGTAAACTATTACGACCTCTAGTTTAGAGATTGGAAGTGATTGGCCAATCTAGTGAATCCAAATACAAATTTCTATACAAAATTGTCAAAAAAAAAATTGTAGAAGGAATGACAAAGAAGCCACTAAGTTACATAAGTGTTGTACCATGGTTAACGAGGTGTAGGAATAGTGTTTACTAATACTTTCCATGCAATATTTCTTTAATTTGAAGAAATCTATGAGAAATTATAGAGGTCCATTATGAATTCTTGGTTTATTTTTGGGAATTTCAATGATATTGAAAGGACAATGGATCTTGTCATATTTTTTTGGAGTAGTCGAAGTGGAGTTTGGAGCAAGGCTTTGAAGATGCATACAATTTCACATTAAAGTAATGATTTGATTGGATTTCTTCTATAACTTTCAATGTGAGATACAATCACTACACTTTTTTTTCTAGATTTTGTCTATGTTTAAGAGGTTTATGTGTTGTGTATTGATCCAAAAAGATGTCTATGGAAGGTGGGTTTGAAATCAAGCGAAAAGGGAGAAATTCATTAAGTTGTGAGGAGACATACAAAGTGAAATTGATAAATTCATGTCATCTTGCCATCCAAAACCCTCCAACAACTTTCAATCTCTGTGGTTGCTAGGCCCTTTAGAACTCTTATCATCTCCTCTTCTCTTGCTTAAATATTCTATAGTAAATCCTCCCACCTATATAAGCCCTCCAAGACCCTTATTTCCATTTCTACATCCATTTTGTCTTCTCTATAAGGTTGATTGAGAAGGGACTTTATATTCTCTAGCATAAGAGCTATCTGGAGAAGCCCCACATGACCATGGGATAACTTAATTACACCAACATTGGATTTGTTACCTTCATTTTTGTGGGAAATTATGCTATTCTTCTCCTTTTTTAAGGGAAATTTTTTGTAGGTATTAAGAAAACAAAGTTGGAAGTGACAACAAACTTGAATGCATACACAAATGACACATTTATGAAGATATAAAATATATTCTAATGTTTATACAAAAATTAGATTATGTACAAGTTAATTTGAATTATATTATTCTTTCAATTTTAAGAATGAAAAGCAAATCTACATGTTTCATAGAACAGATTCCAACAAATTATAAATTTTGTGTGTATTTTTGAAGCAAAGCCTTTGTTTAGACAAGCCATTATAAAATCTCTTCAATAATATGTTACAATGTGGTCTTCACAATATATTCTTACCTTATCAATGCTATGCACTTTTAAGGAAACATAGATTATGTGCATATCTTTGTAACTTGGCTACACAAATCAAGGTGGAAATTTAGGTTGAAATTTGATTAAATGTATATTGTTTCAAATTTATGTGTACATGTAATTCTTTGTAAGAACTCACTTTTCACTACATCCATCTTGGCCTTGGTGATCATCTTTGTAAGCTATCAAAACTATAGATCGTGATCCATTTTGGCCATGGAGCACCCAAGCTCTTCAATGACAATGTAGTCATTGTCATACTTGTTGAAGGAGTGGAAGAGCTCCATCGATCAATCTTGGTTATTAGAGACCTCGTCTCTTATGTTGGGGGTGATAAAGCTTCTCAGTTTCATCGAACTCTACCAACCCATTGCTATTAGTGTCCATGTAGGGCATCTATCTGATCTGCATTGGGCTTCATCCTCGTATATCTCAAAAGAAGGTGTCAAGTTCTATACACATCAAGTTTTTGTCAAAGTTGAGATTCAACCTTGAGAAGATCTTCAAGATCTTCTTCAACTCCACTGTTTACTCCACTAGCCTCTTTTGTTGAGTTTTGGAAGGAAAGGGAAAACCAAGAGAGGAAGTCTTTCTATTACCTTGTTTAATATTTCCACAACCAGTGGGTCATTGGGATTTGATCACTCAAGCATGAGAATCCTACTTTATGCAATTGGTATTAAGGTTATAGTTTACCAGCACATGTTTTCTTGTTCTTAACATTTTTTAACAATACATACTATAATACTAACAATTCAATGAGGTACAAAATTGAAAACATAGCATAATTTAAGTTTTTAGACTTTTTTTTTTCTCTGTAGAAAATGAATCCCAACTTCATTCCTTAGAGAGTAAAATTACATCAGATAAATGCTAAATAACATTCGTGTTTATGCTTATTATAGGACCAAGAAAACATGACACTACATATTTTGATTAAATTTTTTACTCAAAAAATACAAAACAAACAAAGGCCCTCCAACCATTCTTCCTACCTTTTCTCAAAGAATTATACCTTACAACATCAAATATACATAACAAACCTAAGCATCGACATAAAAAAAACAATGAGGTATCTTCCTCTATTTACAATCCCCTTGTATAGAATTCTTGTATAGATATCCAAATAACAACGTGATAAGAAAAACAAAATGACATAATAAAGTGCACTTATTTAAATGAAGGAGACATGTTGGAATATTTTTTTAGAATAATCCACTTCCTCCGAAGGCTCAAGTATATATAATTGAAGAAAAAGTAAGTGAAAATATCCTTCAAAACCCCAATGTAATCGAGAAGTGGTTAGAAAGCATAATTCACTAACCTATATTCATCTTTATCCAATTCATCACTAAGAGAAAATCTCCAAATATTTGAATAGTTGTTTGTCCATACTCTGGTGCAAGAGTGAGGACCAATTTTAAACCAACAACTCTTAGAATTTGTTTGTACCCTAGTCAATGCTTGCTTTGAAATCAAGAGTGTGAGTATAAAAAATGTAAAGTATCCCCGTAGACCTGCTTTGAAATGGCAGGTCTCCTTGAAAAACTTTGTCAAGTATTTCCACGTCCCTCTTTTTTCAATAATCTCTTCTACACAATTCTTGATACTCTTATATGTCTAATTTGATAAAAACACCCTACATATTTAAACCATAAATAATTTAATTTTTTAGACTTATATTCCGAATACATATATTTAAAAAACCATAAACATCAGACTTATATTTCAAATACACATATTTAAGAAACCATAAATATTAAACTTATATTCCAAATACACCTATTTAAAAAACCACAAAAATAAAGAATAAAACAATGATGTTATAATAAACCCCTACTTCAAAAATACAAAATTCTCACTCTCCTATCTTACATATCCATCCAAGCTTCTTCTCCAAATCTATTGAACATTAACATTCACATTCATCCATTCTTCCCAAATCTATTCAACATTCACATTCATCCTTTCAAAGAGTATAATAACAACATATTGGAAGAACACCTGGAATGAATGGTTCATCCCAAACATTGAACAATGCCTGAATCTCAACCCTTCCACACACTTAATCAGGCGGAAAGGAATAACTTCCCACACTTAATAAGAACGGAAAGGAATAAAAACAACACAGAGTACCTGTACAAACCTGTCCATCTCTGCTAATTTAATTTATAGGTTATTCCTTATATCGTCTCTTCTCTCTCCAAGTGAATATTGAATGGGCACTGTTCAAAATTTTTACCGAAAGTCGTAGTGAATATCGAGTTCAAGCCGACCAAATAAGTGGACAGGAACTTAACTAGTCGTATTTTAATAGTCAAAACTGGAAATACATGCTCTTAAGCCATCCATTTAGCCTCGAGGAAATCTGCCTATATTGCGTGCGGAGAGGGCTGGGGAATCGGAACATAACATGTATCGGCTACCCAATTGGGTAGCGGCTTCTATACCATCGATTTAATGAGGAAGTGGTAGACTGCTATCTCTAAAGAAGCCTTTTTTTGAATGCAATGCACAACGATTCCTCCTCTCAGTACTGGTCACTGCTCTGCTCGGAAGCAACGCAGATTCCCATAGAGATCCTCTGTTTTTGTTGTTCAAATAACAAAATAATCTGTTCCGTGTTGAATTGGATTAGAGAGGATCATGTTCAAGAACAGGCTGCAGGAAGTAGCACAAAAGCACTGTGTAAGCTTACCCGAATACAAATCGACCAAAGAAGGCCCAGATCATGCGCCTCGATTCAAGGCAACCGTGACATACAATGGACGGGCATTTGAGAGTCCTGCCTTCTGTAAAACTGCCAAAGAAGCCCAGAATGCAGCTGCAGAGTTTGCCCTTGAGGTATTGTTAGGGAAAGCAGAACAGAGGCCGAAGCAGCCTAATGGACCTTTACCCGGTGAGTCTCAGTTAAAAGTTAACATTGGTACTCTTCCTTGAAACTTTTAATTGACTGAGGTGCAAGGTACTGTTATTGGTTACATCCACTCACGACATTAATCCTATGGCTGTAGAGGAGCAGGTGTCCCCTGTTACACCCTCACCTTGCCTTCCCTTGGCATTTGGGTTTTTTTATTTGCAATTTTGGATTTTATTTTCGCTTGTGACTTTGTGCTGGTGAAGCTCAATGTTCAAACATAAGTTCACGCCTTATTATAAAAATAATAAAGTATCATATTAATTGTTCGCTGGATTAATTTGGTTGGGAAACCAACGCCTCGACATCAAACACATTTCTTTCACATTCATGTTTTCACTGAGATGTTAGGCCAGACCCTGGGAGTTCGATCGTCACAATCTATCCACTTAAATTTCTAGGTTTAAGTAGACGATAGAAATTTGTAAGTAGCAGTTGCCTTGTTATTGCGCAGACCCTTCTCTTACGTTAGTGCTGTGCTGCATCTCGATTTTTGGGCTCCTTCGAATTGTGGGGCTCTTAGRTATGCCCACGTTTGGCACCAGGGGCTATGCTTGGTTAATCTTTTGGACACCTGTTAGTGCCACTTACCGCAAAGAAACTAAAACGGGTAAAATATGCTCAGAAACGCTTGCCAATACAGAATACAACAAGAACCAAGGCTACGAAGATGCCCATAAATAGGGCATAGCATTTAGTTTACAGGGGTCCTGATTTATGCTGGCGAAAGCAATAAGAAAATGGGGGATTAAGAAAGTACGATATATCATTAGACTAACCACTAGATTCATTACATAGAAAAGATAACTTTCTGAAGGAAGAATAATGTTTTATTTGGCGAGAGAATGACTGTACAGAGAATAGTTACATATCATTACACTCCACCTTGCCCCTTGACAATAGCAGCAAGCTCCGTTATCTGAGTCTGTGTCCTGCTGTGGTTGCAACGTTCCTTCTTTTCTCTTTGTTTCCCTCACTCACACTGTGTCTCTTTCCCCCCAGCGAACTAGGAGAGAACAAAAAACAAGAAAAGTTCACCCACCTTGGGAGGTTGATGGTCCCCATCAACTTACCCTTATGAGCATATCTGGGCTTCTTAGGTACTGCTGGAATGTTTCACAGCTCAACTTGCAAATTTGGAATCGGTTCTTCTGTAGCGGGTATCAGAGGCTCTATCTCTCCTTCATTGTCCAGCATTGAATGCTCAAAGAGCTTGAGGCAATCTGTGTTTACTATGAATAAATTCTCATCGAACTGTGTAATTCCAGCCTAAATGCGTTTTCCCCTATCTGCTGGACGATTTTGATGGGTCCATATCGGATGAGACTCAAGTCTCAACTTATTACTTGGGCCATGCAACACAGTCTTGCGCAAGTACAACCATATCGTGTCCCCAGCTTGAAAATTACAAGCTGTTCTATGGCGGTCATGGCATTCTTTGTACTGTGCCTGAGCATGTTGCAATCTGGCTTGCACCAGGGAATGAATTTGTTGAATCCATTCTATGAATATAACAGAGCTAAGCTGTTCATTACTGGACCTGCTACCTTCCGTCTCTTCCATTCTTTGTAATGCAATATCAAATGGAGTTTGGGGAAGGAATCCCAAGCAGGTTTCAAGAGGCATCTATTGGTGGAATGGTCCTGTTATAACAATGTGGCATCTATTGGTGGAATGGTCCTGTTATAACAATGTTGCAGGTATAGTAAGCTTTCGTCCATGACTTGGGCAACCTGCCAAGAAAGTGCATCAAGATAACTCTATCCTCTCCTCGTGGGATGCATAACTTATAAAAATAGTATAACAATTCTATTTTTAACTGAAATTCTTTATCTGTACGCGCATACTCACGTGTGTCTCTTTGTTGCAATGCTTCCAAGATGGGTCCAAAGTCCACATCAGCAGTGAACATTGTCTTGAATTCTTCATGTGCAAAGGGAGCAGAGCGCATGACTACTCCCAAAGATGAAACTTTGGGTGGCCTGCAAGGTAAGACACTTCACTTTATACTCCTTGCTCTTTGCTTTCTAACAAGGATGTCCTGTATAGCTCCAAGTTGGGTAAGGTTGCACCCTGCGATAGCCAAATATCTTGCTGAACATGACTTTCAACCTATTACAACAAAATCTAGCATCCCCACATGATGTAAAGTCCCAAGCATCAAGGGGCTAGTTTGTGCAACTCAGGAAGGCTACCCATTGTCACTTCAGTAGCTCTTCCTCTCTCTTTAGGTTGGCTCTTCTCCAACTCAAGGGGGGCTTCCCTAAAAGGTAAGGGTAAGATTGCTAGGCTATAGAATGGGGGCACAAGGTGCATTGATGAAGAGTTAGCCTAAGCAAAATGGGTGGTAGTTGTAGTATATGAAACAGGATGGAAATGGAAATAGGGGTATGGAAAGGAAAGGAAAGTGAGATGAGGGGAAAAAGGAAATGGGATGGTGTAAGACTAGTGCCTATCAATCTAAGGGCTAATGGAGTTATGAAACATTGAATGAATGAAAGAACTAGTGTATTACAATCAACTACTTTGAAGTAGGGTATATGGTTGAAAGGGCTAGTTTACCACATTCAATCTCTTGGATGAAAAAACTTATTTGATACATTCATCACTTGGGTGTGTACTCAAGGTAAAAAGGGCCTAATTTGATACAATTGAACCTTAAGTATTTGTTGGAAATGTGTTGTAGAAAAACTAGTCTTGGAGGGCCAAGGTTGCCACTCATCAATCAAATTACAAAGGTGATGTGGCTGAAATGTGCTTCCAAATCTGCAACTTAATTGATAGAAGAAAGGAGAACAAATGCAGGAATAAAACAACAAATAAAGCAAGAGGGAGAACCTCCTCACATTGCTTTACTCCTAGATGAATGAATTCATTACTAAGCCTTTATAAAATAATGACAACAAGAAGCATCTATGACAACATGGACCACAATTGAAGAGCATAAATAAACCATACAACAAAGTGGATCAATACCTCAATCTTCCATTAATCTTCAAATTTGATACTCAAGGGAGCCCAACACATCATCTCCAAGTTCCATTCTTCAATCACTACTTTCACTCCACAATCCTCCAATTGCCAGTTGTTACCCCCTAAACTAGCAGCCTTTGTAAAGGTGCTAATGGGGATAAACACAACAAGGGAAACACACCGCTGTTACCTCAGCACTGTTTCCCCTTCAGTTTAGGCCAGCTCCTTGAAGCCACGGGGGGGTATCCCAATCCACTGAAACGAACCTGTACAATACCTCGAGGTAGCTTATGATACATGTCACTTCCAAAACACACACTTCGGTATATAGTTAGATATATCAGTGCCAATGGAGTAGCCAAATGCCTCAAGAATATTCAACTAAGAACTAGGGCAATAACTACCACAATATAAAGAGGGTTAGGAACTAATTAATTAAGTGTTGAAATCTGAAATAAATATGCTACAGCAGAAATACAAATCAACACTATGATGTCACTCGTTGGATGAAGAAACAAACACCTTTTACTGCACAGGAGTGAGATCTAATCACATAAACCAAGAACAAATGATATACCTGAGTTACCTCTTGATTATATGCTGTAAATTGGACCAGCTTGCTGCTGTCCACAAATTCTAGAATATGATATATGATAAACAATGCAGAAAACGTAGATTTTGGGTGAGGAAAAACACCCCAAGAGTGTCTAAAAACACTTATAATGATAAACCTTGGGTACTTTGGCTAGGGCAATGAATAAACTATGTAAAAACTGTTAGATTTCGATCGCACCTCAGGTCTGGTCTATGTTTTCGACAATTATACACAAATTTTACTGTTTGAACTATAAGCATAAACACACTGAGATGCCTAACTACTTAGCACAGCGGAAAATATATCAGCAATTGAAATATACACAAGTACACAGTAATTTTGAGCCCAAAACCTTGTTCTTAAAACCAGAACCACAGGGCTCCCGTACTGGGGAAAACGGCCCAATTCTTACACAAAAGAATAATGCCAGATACTTACAAAATCACTACAGAAACCCTCCTTGGTTTCTGTGCCAAATTCTGCTGAACGTTTAGGCTGTCATATCAGTCCTAATCTGTCCTCAAGGCTGTCACAAACTGTCCATGACCTTGCTGCTGTCCAGCCCTCATTCACTGCTGTTCTAGGCCTCTGTACTTGCTGATACACACTTGTAACATCTCTTTAAATTGCCCTCAAATCTTGCTGCTCACTGACAGCCACCTGTATCCCTCAAGTCATTCCCACAGACCTCTACTCCTGCTACCTTTTCCACTAGGGAAGCTTCAGAACAAGCCCAGAATTATGCTGTCTGCAACTGAATGAGGGCTTACCTAGCCTCATCTTCACCTACAGCCAGCCAGCAAGAGTTTAACATACCCCTCCAGGCTGCGGTCTGAGGTACTTGGCCTGTGGCCTCTCCAATCTGTCCTATACATGTCCGCTGGCCTATCCACAAGCTGCGGCCTGTGTAGCAGCCACTACAGGGGTCTTGGGTCCTCTCTTTTTGGCCTTCCTGTCAGCTGCTAAGTGAACTAGATCAGGGCTGAGGTCTGGCCCTACCTGGCCGCTTCTCGCTGCACTATCACACAACAACAACCCCAACACATACCCTGCACTTGGACTGAGGTTCAGCCTCTTTACTCTCCAGCTGTAGCACACAGAACAGTCCACAAAACAGCAGTAAGGCTCTCTCCCTTAGATAGCTTTGCTAGGGTGCCATACTCGGCCCCTCTCCTAGCTGTCTACCACAGAAATACCTCAACTACAGGCCTACTCGGCCTGCTCCATGAGACTAAGGTCACCGAGGCTATCCTCCTCTTTTGTACCTGCCCAAAACACAGAAAATTACAACAGACTAGAGCCTTACAGCCTCCTCCATTTGGCTGGACTGAGGTCACCACACTTGGACTGAAATCACCAAGTTCTCCCACAAGAATGTCACAATGACCCCTCATGTCCTTTTATACAAGTGTGAAAGCCCTTCAAGTAAGTCAACTTTAAATTAGAATATTTTAGTCTTCTTTGTGGGTGTGAAGCCCTTGTACAGGCCCATGAAGCCCACCACCAAACCCATGAGGCCCCAGAGTCATTCCAAAGGCTGTTTTCACCAAATGAAGAGTCGATTGTGGTGCCAACGACGATTTCCACGTGCTTGACACCTAGGCCACGTGAGAATACCTGCTGAAGGTACAGAACATCAACAAAAACAGCTCAAAAATGAATGATTGCAAGTACAAATGAATAATAACCATGCAATTAGCTCAAACTTTCAAAGAGAGGCAGTGAATCCCCCCAGGGTTTCACCAAAAATCTCCAAAATGTAAAATAACAGCTATGAAACACTTAGAAGACAAATTTCACCGTTAGAAAGTGTTAGATATCCTTTATAACAATCCACAAGTGAAATATAAGTTAGGGTAGGGTTAGAATCCACATTTTAGGGTTAAGCCCTAGCTTTAGGGTTTGACCAATTCTGATTTTCTTTGCTGCAATTTAATTTCCAAAATTGATAAACCTCTTAAATCAGCCCACAAAATGTTAGATAAAACCTTTAAGCATAAATGTGTGGTGCTACTTTGCCCTATTAGGGTTAAAGATAAACAATTTATCGTAAACCCTTAAAACCAAACCATGAAAACCAAGGCCCTACAAGAAGGGTTTCCTCAAGGGAATAGCCTTCACCAACAAGATCAA
>JASDQU011103911.1:50106-63385 GCA_032191745.1 Picea mariana | reverse complement strand
GAATTTGTCCCTGGGTGATCCACTTGCCTTGGTGTAGGAAATTCCCTGCCTTAACAATCCGATAAAGTTGAATCCTCTGTTGGCGAGTGCCCTTGACCTGTGTGTCCACTATCTGATCAATGGATGCATGTTCCATGCAGTCAAGGTTGAGCTATGTTGGTGTCACTTGTTCTAAGATCTCTGAGGTTTCCAATAATGGTGGAACATATGGCTGAAGGAGGTCCACATTGAACACTGGGTGTAAGCCAAGGAAGGGTGGAGTGTTGAGCTCAAAAGCATTGCTACCCACAACCTTGGTGATAGTGTAAGGAACATAGCGAAGTGGGCGGAGCTTCCGATGGGGCCCTGTAAGTCGATTTTTCTACAAATTTAATTAGACGTTGTCTCCCACCTGAAACTGGTGCGATACCCAGTTTTGATCATGGCACTGCTTGTACTTAGCATTGGCTTTCTACAAAATCTCATGGACCTGTTGGAGGATGTGCTGAATCTGCTCAATGAATCTGGTGGCTTTGTCGGCCTCAGACTAAACATGGGAAGATTATGCATGTGTGGTTGCAAGAGGTAGTGCAACATCAATGGGACCCAAGGGTTGGAATCTCATCCCCACCTGAAATGGGCTATGGACGGTGGGGCTATGAAGATCCCTATTGTAGTTGTGTTGAACATATGAAAGAATCTCATCCCATGTACGTGGATGCTTAGAGTTGTACATGTGCATGATGTGCACAATCATCTGATTGATGACCTTTGTTTGGTCATCGGTTTGGTGGTGGAAAGCGGTGGATTTAGTGATATCGGTGTCCAACAGTGACCAAAGTCTCAACCAAAATCTGATGAGGAACATGTTGTCCTGATTGGAGATGATGATATGTGTTATCCAAAAATGGACCCACACTCGTTCGAAGAAGAGCTTGGAAGTATGTGTTGATGTGATGCTCTTCTTCCAGGCTGTGAGGATGGCCATCTTCGAAAACCGATCAACTACCACAAATGCACAATCATTGCCTTTCCTGGTAGATGGAAGGCTAGACATGTAATCCATCGATATGGATTCCCAAGGACCCTCAGGAGTAGGAATAGGGGTGTATAAGCCTTGCTTCTTTATGGATGGCTTGGTAATCGCATGGACAATGCAATATCTGATATAATTGTTGATGTCCTGTCAAATTTTTGTCCAATAAAAATGTTTTTATAGGATGACCATAGTTTTCTCCATGCCAAAATGTCCTGCCATTCGACTGTAGTGAGCCTCCCAAATCATCTTTGCACGCTCGCTTGCAGGAACACAGAGATGGACCAGATGGCATAACAGTCTGTCTTGAATGTGAAAATTGGTGACATTCATGCATATACCCAAGAGATGATAGGTGGTGGTGAATTCTGTATCTTCTTGATAGATTTGAGGCCACTTAGATGCCTCATGTCCACAGGAATGGAGCACGGTGGTGAGTGTAGCCACGGGATGTCGACTGAGGCAGTCAGCGATAGAATTTGTGATCCATGTATTATACCTGATGTTGATATGGAATTGTTGCAGGTAAGTGGACCACTTCTGATGGTGGTCGTTCTGCAACTTCCCCTATGTCTGTATGAACTGTAGAGGCTTGTGTTCAGTGTGGATGATTGTCTCTTTTCCCAGAATGTAATGTTTTCATTGAAGACGTGCTTGTACAATGGAATACATTTCCTTGTCATAGGTGGGTTATTTCTGGATATTATCTGAGAGTGTCTCACTATGGTATGCTACCAGATGACTGTGATGAGTGAGAGTTGTGCTTACAACATAGTCAAATGCATCAGTCTCAATCTCAAACGGTTGTTGCAAATCAGGTAAGGAGAGTACTGGAGCTAAACACAAGCGATGCTTCAGATCATCAAATGCTCATTGTTTTTCCTTCCCCCAAGCAAAATTTCCCCTGCCACCACCCTTAGTCACTTGGTTGAGGGCCCATGCAATATGGGAGAATCCCAACACAGATCGTCAATAGAAGTTGGTGAGTCCCAAGAAGCTCTGAAGATCGGTTAGTGTGGTCGGGGCTGACCAGTCATAGATGAATTGGATATTAGATGGATCAACATGTACCCCGTGCTAATCAACAATGTAGCCCAATTATTGGACCTTGTTCATGCCAAAGGAGCACTTTTCCAAGTTGGCATATAGCTTGTGTTGCGCAGAGTGCTCAAAACCTGTTGAATATACTGCATGTGCTCCTCCCAAGTTTTGATGAAGATGAGGATGTCATCCAAATATACCACCACAAAAGAGTTTGTGAAAGGTCTCAATACATCATCCATCAACCTCATGAAAGTGGTTGGTGCATTTCTAAGCCAAAGGGCATGACCAACCATTCGAAGAGACCTTCTTTAGATTTGAAAATTTTCTTCCATACATCAGTTGGTTAGATGGGAACTTGGTGGTAGACAGACTTTAGGTTAATATTGTTGAAGAAATTTTCCCCCTTGAGTTGGTCAAGAAGGTCATCAATTCTGGAAATTGGGTATCAATTCTTGACTATGATTTTGTTTAATGCTCTGTAATCAATGCAGAGTCGCCATGTCCCGTCTTTTTCCTGCACTAGTACAATCAGGGTTCCGCAAGGGGAGGAGTTGGGTCTGATGTGCCCCTTTTGAAGAATCTCTTAGATATGATGCTTGATTTTGTCACTTTCCATCAGTGGGCCATGATAGACCGGTCCATTAGAAAAAGGTGCACTGGGGGTTAGATCAATTGGGTGCTTGAATTGGCAGTGCGTCGGTACCCCGGTGGGTGAGGAGAAAATTTCTCTGTACTCTTCCACGATCCTGTCCACTTGTTTCTGCTGCAAAGAGAGGCTCTGTGTAGAGGCGACGGATGTGGCAATGACCTTCCTCTTATTGTGAGCACAGATCACAAAGAAGACGAGCTTCTCAGTCTATGAAATGACCTTACTGCATTGCTTAGGGGCAATCAAAGAAATAACGATAGGTGGTGCTACCTCTGGTATCCTGTACAATTGTCTACCCAAAGTAATAATAACACTGTGGGGTCTAGAATCATACACATCATGTTGCTTCCACAAATATGGTTGTGCTAAAATAACATCACAAAATTCAAGGGAAGAAATATCACACAATACCTCGTCTTTGAAAATCTTGATTCCATAGGTAAAACAACACTATTGGATGACATAGAGATCTCTTCCTTGACGAAGTTATTCGATGGTGTAGGGTTGCAGGTGCGGTGTCGTCGACAGGTCCAGTGCCTTGACGACCTCTGTTGAGATCAGGTACTTCTGACTGCGGCTATCGACAATGAAATGAGGCAAAGCCTCCTTTACCCACATCTATGAGTGAAAGAGGTGTTCCCCTTCCTCTGATTCTTCTAGTTCACTTGGCTGGACTTTGGTGGTAGTGACAGTGGCACTAGTTTCATCATCGATAATCCACTTCCCTCCTTATAGATTTTATTCGGAGTCAAAATCAACTTCTAACTCGGAATATTTCAGCTCTGCTGCAAGTGACTGCTTGGAGCGGAATTATTCAGTGTTGTGACAAGGGATTTTATGGTTTTCACACCATTTTCCTATGTCCTTATTCAACTTCTCATTACCCTTCTTGTGTTGTGGCTTGGACTAGTTGTCCGGAGAGTGGCCATATTTTCTCTGCCCCTTGTTTTGTGGGTTGGGGCCACCTTTTCCCTACTTTGGCTATGAGGAGTTTGCAGATCCAAACTCTTGCCTCTTTTGCTTAAATTTTTTCTTGATCTTGATAGCATATCTATAAGTTGTACCCAATGATTCGATGTCCAGAAACTCCATTTCTGTTTGAATTTATATGTGTAAATAGTCACAGTATTTGAGCACCAGATGTCGCTCAGAGTCTTTGATACCCAATTTTGTGCGCAGGGTATGGAAAATATTGGTGAAATCTGGTACTATCTGGTCCCTTTCCTAACGTAGTGTGGTCCATCTTGTGCATTGATCCTCGTAGCTTCCAACAGGGTAGTATTGTTATTTAATGGCATCCATGAAGAAATCCCATTTGAGGGCAACCGAAAATATTGCAGATTCCTCTATGGCCCTTTTCTTAGAGTAAGTATCCCACCAGTCCTTAACATGGGGGGCAAACTTGAGGAGTGCAAAAGTAATCTTTTCCCTATCGAAAAAATTGTGGACCAAAAAATACCCTTCGATCAGATTCAACGATTTATCTACAAAATCCGCATATATCATTCCTTCAAATAATGGAATATCAAAATTTACATGTACCTTGAAGGGGTTGTATGGCCACTTAATGAAGATGCTTCTCCTGTGGGAAGCCGCCGAAGGATCTGTGAAAAGTTGTCCATCATTTCATTCATTTTTAGCGCAAGGGATTCCTCGAGAAACATTTTAAAAGGATCTCTTTCTCCATCATATTTCTTTTCGTCCCCCATGGGTTGTTGTCGGGCTCATCGTGACTGATCTTGCAAAGGCTCAACTGGTTCAAGTCCCAACTTCTTGTACCCATATCTTGTCAGGGACATGCACGAAGAAAAATAAATGAAGAGCATACCACTCTAATACCACTAATCTGGATTTATGAGTGGAATGAAATGAATAATAGATTGAATAAAATAACATAGAGATACATAGAACAACAAAAAATATCCAGTGAACAATAAATTCTATTGAATAAATGAAATAGGTTGAAATTGTAAAACTACAGAACTGAAAACAACTTGCTCGAATGGTGGTAGCTATCTCTGAGAAGAGATGTGGCTGCTATGCGCACCTGTCTAAGAATAATGATTACAATGAGACTCCAGAGGCATTTTCAACATTACTCATGAATGCCAAAACCCTAGACATCCAAAAACCTAACCCTAGGAGGTGAAACGCCAATAGTTATGTGGGCCCCTATGGGTAAGTTGGTACCTCAACTTCCCGTGGTCATAAATTTTGCATAAGACCTTTGTTCTAGGCGCGTGATAGCCCGTTGTAAAAGTCTTTTCTAGAAATACACATTATTCCATCAAACTCTGTCTCCGTCTACAGTTTGACTGTGGCAAGCCAAAGAAACATTGTTTAGGGCCCCAAAACAACACTGGAAGTACATAAAGATGTATTGGCATGAAAAAATCCAAAATAAACTAGTTGGATTAGGTGGACAGTCACCGGTATCCACCTAGAAGCAATGTAGGGATTCAGACAGCCCCAGAAGTGTAGAACCAACAATTACAAAGAAGTTCAGAAGAACATGTTGAATTAAAAACTGTCAAGAGGAGCCAATTGGAATAGGTGGGTGGCCACCAATACCCACCTGGATCAATTCTGTCATGACATATCATTAACCAACAGAAATTTCATATCAATAGTGTGACACCTCCTTTGAATTAATGTTCATGCAACTTCATTGTACGCTTTCATTCTCCTTCGTTGATCACACCTTCGGATCGACGATTCGATCTTTTTGTTGTGCACCTCTCCTTCCAATCAAATCGACGATTGGGACTTAATTTGTGATTGACCTGACGGTTGAGATTGATCCATACTTTTCCATGGAATCCGATGGATTTCCTTAACATTGGCCCATGATCTAATGTTCTAGATTCTTCATAATTTGACAAGTGGATCCAACACTTCCTCTGTATTGGTCTCACGATCCGACGGTTATAAATGGATCAATATCCAACAGTGACAATTGCCACCATCTTGTGGTTATCATTCACTGATGGAATGATCCGATGGCTCTTGTAGGCTCTTCCAATTCACACATCTGCAACAATATTAGATCATCGATCCTTATAGTGATCGATGACCATTGATGAATATTCATGATCTTGTTCCCTCTCTAGTTTTAATCTAACTCAAATATCGGATCTCAGTTTTCAACGATGAGTAGGTAGCATTGATCCTATGGTGATCAATGATCGTCAACTTGTTTCCTTCTCTTCTAATTCGAAGTAAATTCAACCCAAATCCTTGTGAGAGTTCCTCCTAGGTTTTTAAACTTGCAAGATTCATTGGAACCTGCGACAAAACTTTAGATATGCTATTTCACTATTATACAAGGACTGCATATCCCATTAGCACAAGGATTTCATAGATCTTCAATATCACAACATGAATCTAATCATCCTTCTAAGATATGTATCTCATAATCTCACATAACTTACAGATACTGTCAATATATTATTCTACAGGGACAACCATTCACAATGATAGGATTACGAAATGAACAAAGACTCCTTTCAGGATAAGCTCGAAACAAAGCTTCCTTTTCTTATTAATCAAAATGCACACTTCCAACACATGAATTTACATAAGGCTTTGATGCCTTCTTAGATCTACATTTCACTCAATAAATATTCATCTCTCTCTCTGGCCTGATTTCTCTCTAAACATTGGCCACACTCTCTTCCTGGCCTAATTTCCACTCAATTGGCCACCCCCTTTTGTCCTTCAAGGATTACAATATTTATACAAAATATATTGAAACTGGAATTTGTTTCAGATCCATTAATTTCTCAACAAATCCCTAAGTATCCTCTCATATCCACAAATATGTCACTCAACTCCTACCTTTAGGATTCAAAAATCCCTATGATATCTCTCTCATCATCCTAAGATCTCTAAACTCCTCTCATGTTCCCACAAATTCGAGAACATTTACAATCAAATCCTCACTTCCATTATCCAACCCCTATCCTATGTCTCTCTTCTAGAAATCATAAAACATAGGAAAATACAATAAAACAAACTTGAGGGAACCAACTCCCTTAGTGAAATAAAGACCCCCTAGGTCTTGTCAAATGTACAAGGTTTTGGAAGCAGGATGCTTCTACATCAAATGCACATTTACGAAAGTTGACCATATGCGGAAGCCACTTTCATATATGTGCATATAAAGAAGCATACATATATAGAAGCACGCATATACAGAAGCCAACTTCCACAAATGAACATATACAAAATCCGTCTTTCGTAAATGCACATTTATGGAAGTCAACTTCCATAAATGTTCATGTACGGAAAGTGGCTTCCATATATGTGCATATATGGAAGCTAACCACTTCCCTATATGCACATTTATGTAAGTTAGATTTCGTATATGTGCATATTGTTAGCACTGAGAGTCACCCTCATATTGCAAGAGGATAAGCCCAGTACCGATCAGAATGTTTGGTGGATGTTGGTTTTATGAATGGAGGTCAAATGGACAAAACTCAGTACAAGAATGTTTTAACACAGAAATTGGACAAGAAATGCATAGAGAAGTGAGGTCCTCGTTAACTTCAGTGAGTGGTTTTAGATTAAAGGTGAGCAGAAGGAAGACTTAGTGAGAAAGGTGGACAAGTCTACCATGAGCATCCAACTTTCAAGCAGCTTGGTGAAGAAAAACTCAGGCACTAGAGAACTCTTGAACATAAGTTTCAGATGCTGAAATATATCACAATTGCATAATAATCAAACCTCCATTACCATGAAACTACAAAAACTCGACTGGATCCTCCATGCCCGAGCATTTCAGTATAAGGAGAAATTAGATAACAAAGAAAAGTACTGGAATAGGTCATTGCTGCATTATAATCAAACCTACATTAAAATATGACCTCAACCCTCGACTGGATCCTCCATGCCCAAGTGTTTCATCACAGTTTACACAAGAAGATGAAAGGAACTGACTTCTATTAATGCGAAAGTCTCAAATCATATACATAACCAGAGAACATCTCTGGCATCAAAAATTAAAAAAATAGGGAGCTCTACTCAGCCAATTAACAACCATAACAAAATATTGAACTGATCGATTTATACTCAGATTAGTCCACAACTCCCCAGAGTGTGATCTAGCCATTCCTTTCAAAACCTTACATTTGCAGCTTCTTCTGTCAGACTGTGCGGGCATCCTTCTGTCAGACACAAGTTTAGATCAGCATGGGCCCGCAGAAAAAACTATCCATAGGGGTACCTCGGGCTGACAGTTTTGTCTCTATGGCCAGACCCTCCATGCCTTCTATTTATGGAGTGAGTCAAGGTTCCAACCACCACTCCCTTTTCATTAACTTCTTTTTCTCGAGATCAAAACGAGGCTTAATGCCTATGGGGCGGCCACGTGGTCCTCTTGGATTTGACTTTTTATAAGCATGTGATTGCGGGGTCATCGAAGGCGATTTGGACCTGCACTTCTTTTGAGCCCGCAATCCACCACCTTCTGCCACGTAGCTCTTTCTCTATACCATGGTTTCAATTGCGGAACTTCTCAAGAACTTTATCATTCGAGCATGTTGCATCCCCGCAATGAAACATGGCCATTGATCTGGTCACGATCTATGATCTAGGCATACCTGCTAAATTTAGCGCCACCACTAAATATTATCCTCCTGCCAACTTTAGGATAATTCCAACTGTGCTTGGATATGGCGCTACTTTTGGCACTGAACAAGAACACTTCCCGGAGGATGATCTGATGTGGTGGTTTGACATCACTATGTTGACGTGTCATGAAAAGAGAAGCGACACGTGTCGGTGCCAGCTAGATGCCAGGTGTAATAACTGATGAGAACACCACATGTCTAAATTGATGACTTCCATGTACTTTGGCACTTCAGAGCTCGGGGGCAGTCTGCATGTAGAGCTGGAGCTCTGAAGTGAACGACGACCATTGATATGAAGAGGACACACAGCAAGGATCTGTGGACTCTGGGAGAAATTACTTCGAAGGAAAACAAGAGAGAGGAAACCGAAACTCCTGAATCCCAGATTCCCATAGTAAATATTGACCATCCGATGGAGAAGGACGTGTGATGCTTGATATTTAACTTCGGGAGAAAACACTTTCAATGAAAGAAAGAAGGGAGAAGATGAAACTCTCGAAGCCTGGATTCCCAAAGTAAATCATGACCGTCCGATGGAGAAGGACGTGTGGTGCTTAATCTGCAACTTCGGGAAAAACCACTTCAGAGAAAATCGGGAGTGGGGAAGACAAAACTCTCGAAGCCCGAACTCCCGAAGTAAAGCATGATCGTATGAACTGGAAGCATGTGTGGCGCTTGATATACAACTTTGGGCAAAATGACTTCGGAGGAAAGCGGGAGTGGGGAAGCCGAAACTCCCGAAGCCCGAACTCCCAAAGTAAATATTGACCGTCCAATCTGGAAGGACGTGCAATGCTTGATATGCAACTTCAGGGCTTTTACCTGGTCTTTAAAACTCACACAACTTTGAAATTCTGAATTATCGAGAGTCGTTGATATGAAATGCTCCTGGGATCTCTGTCATTGAATATTGAACCTGCCTGCCTGCTTCGAGCCCGCAATAAACTAATTTGAGTGTTGTGCCTTATGCCCATGGCTGCTTCCTGTGTGAACAAGGACTTGGATGATTTGTTGTGGGCTCAAGCAAAAAAATGACCAGTAATATGAGACAAAATGATGATTGAGTGCTCGTCCTTCTTCGAGAAAAATAGAAAAGCTTCGGGTCGGGACTTGGTCGGTCAAGACACCAAGGGAAACCAAGTCGCCAACAAAGGGGGAAAATGACTTTATCATTCAGAGGGAAAGATCCTAGGACTTGGTGGTGTGGAAGAGAGAGAGAGATATGAGACAAGGGTACAGACATAGGTATTAACAACAATCACATACGACCCTTGACAACCTCATGTGATAACATTGGCTCAATAGGGGATGGCGTGCTCCCTGTGAGCTGCCAAGAACGCACAATTTCAATGCCTTAGCTTTGGGTTATGGAGTCTCTTCTTCAAAATATAAATAAAAAGTAAGTGGTAATTACAATGGTGGAACGTCGATCACGGCTTAAACAAAATAATTTTTCAGAAAGTGCCCATTGATAGGACCACCAAAAACTTCGGAATCCTCCAAGTTCTGCAATTTATAAGTATTGTTTGAAAATACCTTAGAAATATTGAAGGGACCAATCCATAAGGATTTGAATTTACCATGTTTTCCTTTGTCTTTCTTTAGGGAATCCCACTTGAGCACCAGATCCCCCAGCTGAAAACCTTCCTTGCTTTCCCTCTTGTCAAAGGCTCATTTTATTTTCTGCTGATGATCTTGCGCTTTATCAAGCAACTGCTCCCTGGTCTGTTGTACTTCTACCAGCTGCAGTATCCTCCTGACCATATCATCGAGTTCTCCTTGGTAGTCCTAAATGAATTTTTCCATAGGAAAGGCAATATGGGTGGGAAAAATAGCCTCAACCCCATAAACAAGATGAAAAGGGGAAATGCCAAGTGACCTTTTTGTTGTAACTCTATCAGCCCATAAGGAAAATTTCAGCTTTGAATACCGGGCTTTCTTGTTGTATTCTAACAATTTTTTGATGATCTTTATGAGGCTTTTGTTAGAGGACTCTGCTAAACCATTTCCCTGAGGGTATTAGGGAGTATAATGGATTAATGTAATCCCATACTTCTCACATAAATTAATTAATGGTTCAACTTTGAAAGAGGCAGCATTGCCTGTAACAATCCTGCTTCGACAACCAAATCTAGAAATGATATATTCAAGGAAGATTATGATTACCTTGTGGGAGGCACTCCTTGGAGGGATGGATTCTATCCATTTGGTAAAATAATCAGTTGTAGTCAAAATCCACCCGTGTTAACCACTTGAGGCTGGGTGGATCTTTCCAATGAAGTCAATACCCCACTGCCGAAAAGGTCCAGAAACCATTACAGGTTTCAAAGGCAAAGATTTGAGTTGCAACTTTCCAGCAAAATTTTGACACTTGACACAAGCTATAATATTTTCACAAACATCAGTAAAAAGGTTGGGCCAAAAATACCCAACTCTAAGGATTTTATAAGCTGTGGTCCTCCAAAAATGATGTCCCCCACATGAGCTGTCATGAAAATCAATTATAGTTCTTTGGGCCTCATGTGGGTCTATACATCTTAACAGAACTCCCAGAGGATCCTTCCAGTACAAAACCTGATCAATGAGATAATATTTGATTCCTTTGAGTTTCAAAGCTCTCACCTTGTTTTTGTTCAAACCATCAGGAGGCCTCAACTTCTGCAGAAAATATATGATGTCTTTATACCAGGTGCATACTGCTAATTTTAGGCTGACATGAGAGTCTTAATCAACAATCTCAATTTGTTGATTTTCTGAGTTTATGTTCATGAAATTAACCCCTAAAACATTGTAGTTTGATTCAACTAGCAGCCTGGATAAACCTTGGCCTTTTACCAATTTAGTGGGCTTTATTTCCAGGTCAAACTCCAGAATTTTGGAAATCCATTTGCTTATCTTCCCATCTATGTTAGGTCAGATCAATATGTCTTTTACTGAGGTTGAAGGGACATATGCAACAATCATTGAATGCATACCGTATACTCAAAAATCCTTGAGGGCTTTGACCAAAGAATATGCCTGCTTCTCCATGATATCATACTTCATTTCTGCATCCCTCAATGCTCTACTGAAAAAGGAAATAGGTTTCTCTACCCCCTCTGTATTTTTTTGTAGAAAAACAACAGCCAATGTATCAGATGAAGAAAAAAAAAATATCATAAATTCCTTAGAATAGTCAGGGTTGATGAGCACAGGTGATTCAATCATTTCCATTTTGATTTGGCCAAAAGAACTTCTGAACTCAACAATCCATTTCACCTCGCTTCATTTTCTAAGCATGGCTATAATGTGCTTAACCAACTCAACAAAATTAGAAATGAATCTTCTTATAAAATTGATTTTACCCAAGAAAGACTTAACCTCTTTCTTGGATCTGGGAAAAGATAAGGAATGGATGGTATCTACTCTTCTTGGATCAATTCTTACCCCTTCTGCTGACACAGCATGCCCCAATAATTTCCCCTCCTTCATAGAAAACAAAGATTTCTTAGGATTGAGGGAGAGACCAAACCTTCTGCTCTTCAGGAAGACTTTCTTCAGATGATGGTAATTCTCTTTATCAGACCTTGAGAATACGATAATTTCATCCAGATAGATGACTACAAATTTTTATTTCTTCCCAATAAAGGCAATGTCCATGGCTCGCTGGAAGGTTGCTTCTGCATTCATCAATCCAAAGGGAATCTTAGCATACATGAATGTGCCCCAAGGAGTAGTGAAGGATTTCTTCTCTCTGTCTTCCGACAGGACAAAGATCTGATTGTAGCCAGAGAAGCCATCAATCATAGACATCCTAGATGAACCAGTCACTCTCTGCAAAATGTGCTCCATATTTGGCAAGGGGTAGTTATATTTTTTGGAGCTCCTGTTCAAATTCCTGAAATCAACACATAACCTGATTTCCCCATTTTTCTTCCTCACAGGCACCAAGTTAGCCACCCATTCTGAATATCTTGAAGGGATGATGATCTTGGCATCCAACAACTTTTTTACTTCTTTTTCCATAATAGGTAGCAACATGGGATTTATCTGTCTGAGTATCTGCCTGAAATGTTTGGCCTCTTCTTTCAAAGGGATCTTATGCTCAATGATGTTGGTGTCATATGTCCTTAAATATTCATATTTCCAAGCAAACACATCAACAAACTCCTTGAAATGTCTTCAATTCGTTCCCTGAAAACGACGCCAAGAATGTTAGCACTGAGAGTCACCCTCATATTGCAAGAGGATAAGCCCAGTACCCATTAGAATGTTTGGTGGATGTTGGTTTTATGAATGGAGGTCAAATGGACAAAACTCAGTACAAGAATGTTTTAACATAGAAAATAGACAAGCAATGCATAGAGAAGTGAGGTCCTCATTAACTTCAGTCAGTGGTTTAAGATTAAAGGTGAGCAGAAGGAAGACTTAGTGAGAAAGGTGGACAAATCTGCCATGAGCATCCAACTTTCAAGCAGCGTGGTGAAGAAAAACTCAGGCACAAGAGCACTCTTGAACATAAGTTTCATATGTTGAAATATATCACAGTTGGATAACAATCAAACCTTCATTACCATGCAACTACAACAACTTGAATGGATCCTCCATGCCCAAGCATTTCAGTATAAGGGGAAATCAGATAACAAAGAAAAGTATCGGAAAAGGTCACTGCTGCATTATAATCAAACCTACATTACAATACAACCTCAACCCTTGACTGTGTAAATTCTAACCTTGTACAATATCTACTGCAAACTGATATTCAGAAAAGAACAGAAAAAGACACAATGGCAAATACAAACATTACACAGAGATTTTTCACCTGGAAACCCAAACCGGGAAAACCAGCATATATTATATTGATACATTGCTTTACACTGTTTACAATACAATATACATATAGGAGCCAGCGGCATCCAAAACCCTAACCCAATGACCTGGATTAGTCCAAAACCCTAA
>JASDQU011103911.1:37480-48134 GCA_032191745.1 Picea mariana | reverse complement strand
CTATTTATACTAAAAAGAAGCATCTAGAGGAAGATCCTTCTAGAAGCGGAAGCTTCTATTAGGTCTTCTTACATCCGCCTTATTCTATTTTATTGAAAGGTCTTATTAATATTGACCTTTATTACATCCGAATACATTGATCTACCTATGTGCGGGTTAGGACCTTAACAGTGGGGAAGCTAAAACTCCCGAAGCCTGAACTCTCGAAGTAAATCATGACCGTCCAATCTGGAAGGAAGTACGACGCTTGATCTGAAACTTCGGGGCTTCCACCTGGTCTTTAAAACTCGCGCAACTTTGAAATTCCAAAAGATCGAGAGTCGTTGATCTAAAATGCTCCTAGGATCTCCGTCATTGAAGATTGAACATGCCTTCCTGCTTCGAGCCCACAATAGACTAGTTTGAGTGTTGTGCTTTGTGCCCATCGCTGCTTCTTGTGTGAACAAGGACTTGGATGATTTGTTGTGGGCTTAGGCAACAGAATGACCTGTAATTCAAGACAAAATGATGATTGAGTGCTCATCATTCTTCGAGAAAAACAGAAAATCTTCAGGCCAGGAATTGTTCGGGCAAGACACCAAGGGAAACCAGGTCGCCAACAAAGGGGGAAAATGACTTTATCAGTTAGAGGGAAAGCTCCTAGGACTTGGTGGTGTGGAAGAGAGAGAGAGATGAGACGAGGGTACAAACATAGCTATTAACAAAAATCACATACAACCCTTGACAACCTCATGTGATAACACATATAAAGAAGCTGACTTCCGTAAATGAAGTTGACTTTCATAAATGCCCATTTACGGAATCCAACTTCCTTATATGCACATTTACAGAGGTTTTCTTCTATATATGCACATTTTTGGAAGTGGTCATCTTTTTTAAATGTGCATATATGGAAGCCAACTTCCTAAATGCACATTTACAGAAGTCGGCTTCCCTATATGCACATATACAGAAGCACGTATATATGAAAGTTAGATTCCACAAATGTGTATTTACGGAAGGTGGCTTCCATATATGTGGACTTCCATTAAGAAATTTGATCATATATGGAAGCCACTTCCATATATGGAAGCCACTTTCATATATGGAAGCCACTTCCATAAATGTGCATATACAGAAGTCACCTTTCATAAATGCACATTTACAGAAGTTGGCTTCCATAAATGCCCTTTTTCGGAAGGTGGCTTCCATATATGCACTTATACGAAAGTTGGTCACTTCTGTAAATGCGCATTTATGGAAGTTGGATTCTGTATATGCGCATATACGAAAGTGTGCATATATGAAATATGACTACTATCAATGCACATTTATGGAAGCCAACTTCGTATATGAGCATTTACGGAGGCTGGATTTTGTATATGCGCACTTCCATATATGCACATTTTTTGAATTGGTCATCTTCCGTAAATGTGCATATACAGAAGCACACATATACGAAATCCAACTTCCATCAATGCACATTTGTGAAAGTCAACTTCCATAAATTCGCATATATGGAAGCCACTTCCACAAATTCCTATTTACGGAAGTTAGTTTCCATAAATGCGCATTTATGGATGGAAACTTCTGTATATGTGTATTTGCGGAAGCTGACCACTTTTGTGAATGTCTATTTACAGAATCCAACCTCTTTCGTATATGCGCATATATGGAAGACAACCACTTTTGTATATCCGCATATACATAAGTCAACTTCCATAAATAGGAATATATGGAAGCCACTTCCATAAATGCACATTTACGAAAGGTGACTTCCATAAATGTGGATTTATGGAGGGAAACTTTCATATATGCACATTTATGAAAGCTATCCACTTTCGTAAATGTGCATTTATGGAATTTGGATTCCATATATGCACATATACGAAAGCCAACTTCTGTAAATGCACATTTATGGAAGCCAACTTCTGTATATGTGCATTTACGGAGGTTGGATTCTATATATGCGCGCTTCCATAAATGCACATTTTTGGAAGTGGTCACCTTCAGTAAATGGGTGCATATACTGAATGAAATCACACATATACAGAATGAAAGCATGCATATGTGGAATACAACTTCGGTAAATGCGCATTTACTAAATCCAACTTCCATAAATGCACATTTAATGAAGGCAGATTTCGTATATGCATGCTTCCATATATGTGCATTTATGGAAATGATTGACTTCATGTTGACGGGCGAAATTGATCGTCCGTCAACTGAGAGAGTGGAACCGGTCCGGGGTTGTCTAATAACCCAAGCCGTTTGGGATGAACCACCCTGACAGGGAAGCTCCATTAGCCGATCTAAGATCCTAAGAAAACCAAAGAAAAATAATCTAAACTAACTAATCTAACTAAAAAAACAAATAAAACAAACTAATAAACTAATTTAACTAAAACAAATAAAACAAACAAACAAACTAATCTAATCTAAAACTAACTATTAAACAAACTAAACTAATCTAACTATTCTATATATATACAATCTACTAACTAATTAATTATCTAACTACTGACAGAAATATAACTTATTCACAAAATATACAATATCTACAATTTACAGATTTAAATAGAACCTGAGAAACTCGTTTGCATTCTGTCCTAAGGTAGAGAGATATATTTTTGTTGATTTTATAATTTTATGAGTAAGAAATAAAACAAAAATTAACTAAAACTAAACAACTAACATATTAATTCTAACTACACATATATCTAACTAAACTACTAATAAATATACTAAACAAATAAACAACAAACTGACCTGGAAACGCTCCAGATTTGTCCTGGGTATGATGACTGTTTAAGCAGATCAGAGGGAGGAAACCCGCTCCGAATTATCTAGAATCTTCTCGTAAACGAAAGCTACGATGCTCTTCAAGTTTGATCACAGGACAAACAAGACATAAAAAATAACAACAATCTTATAATTTATAAATCTTTACAATTAGATAAACCTGTATGTAAAGACTTATACATGATAGCTCAATTGATGAAGAAGAGAAATCTGTCATTCATTAACTGAACTAAGTAATTGCTACATTCTTTAAATTAGTGAAAGAAATCATGCATGTATTACATTAATTCAATCATATCATTCTGCAAAAGACTGTGATAGCTAAAGTAGTCACTAATCAAATACAAATTGATAAACATAAACATGAAACAAAAGATTGATATTATGAAAAGCGAAAGCTATAGAAGAACATCAACTTCTATCTCAGTTTGTATTAAAAATGCATAGCCTGGTTCTCCCACAAGTGAGGATGATCCTTATTACAAAAATAATAAGTATTTATAAGTTTTCCACAGGGTAAAACCTCCCTGTGGAAGTTATCAAACTATTTACAAAAAATCTGGGAAGATATCCCAAATTCAACTAAACTAAGAAACTAAAATAAAACTACAACACCCAAATATCTCTTGAACTGTCCAACATGTCCCATGCAATTCGAATTTACCTGAAACAGACCAGAAATAGACAAGTTAGAGAGATATTTTATTAATAAAACAATAAAAATCTAATTCTATAGACTAGCTACAGAATCCTCTGATTTTGTATCTAGTCTAAAATAAGATACAGAATCAACATTGAAATTAATTGAAAATCTTTTAAAGGATTCCACTTAATTGGCATCCAATAACCATTTGAAAACGATTCATTTAATTTGAGTTTGTTATACCATTCGGAATCAAACAGGATCCAAATCAATTAAATGACTACAGAGATAGGCATACTCTGTTTTGTTTGTTACCACAGAGTCGGGTGACAAATTATATGGCACAATAATGCAATCGTTTCATAACCAATCGAATCCAACAGCTGTGAAATCGTTTTGATATGAATTGAACAATTATAATCAAAACCAATGGCAAGCAACTGTTACACTGCCTTGTCAACAGGAAATATGGATTTGACACAATCTTTTTCAAATCGCTATAACCGTGTTGATACAACAATTAATTCATACCACGAATAGATCAATTCGAACTGGCGTGAAAATCAATTCAAACAAAATCGTAACAGGATCAAATAACATAGTTCATAATAGATATCCGATCGTTTTTCATTGCACAATGGATAAACAAGATCGATTGACTTTGATCACAATTTTTCCAATCAAACGAATTATAACCGGGTTTGACCAATTCGTTTCACAAATTAAAAATCAAACAAAGCATCAATTATAATCCGAACTCAACTCATATAAGAAACTTTCCAAATCAGAATAAGAGTGAGTCGAACAGCTAAGGTTTTCACATAGACTCAAAATCATTCCAAGATTCGGGCATGAATATTATTCGCACAGACTCACATGAGAATATTGTTTTCATAAAAATAACAGAGTCTTTTTCCCAATTTGGAAATGATCAAATCTAAAACATTATATGACACAACATCGTAACAACCAAATTTGTTGAAATCGTTTGCCAATCACAGCGCATGAATCATAACGAGATCGAATCCAGTCATAATCGTGTTCTAAACTGAGCATGAAAAACTTCCTTTTCAAATCGAATACAAACCAATCCAGTCGAAAACAAACTATCAATTTTGTCAACTCAATCAAGTATACCAACAAATCAGATCCAAATGAAAACCAATGAAATCAAAATGAAAATCTATCGGAGTCTAAACTGGGGATGATCAAATCTTATATCCAAACGAAATTCGATTTATTTTTAGCAAAGAAAAACAATGTACAGGATGCACACATTATAACAGAGCGATTTCAAAATGTAAACAGAGCTATTCAAAAACAGAATTCAAATCATTATATCAATCTATTCGCTCACGCAACTAAAACGATATTAAAATTCATACCTGTATGGCGACGAGACGGCTTGATCATGCCAATTTGGAGTTGATAACTGCCATAACTGATTCAACATTTTTGAAAAGGATCGAGCCTGTTGTCTTTTGTTTCTTATCAATTGCTTGGAGTTGGTCTCGTTGGCTGGTCAATACCTCAATTCGACTTTCCAGTGACTGAATTTTTGATTGGAGTATGGGAACATCAATGTAATAACGTTCCAACCATAAATCACATTGGTCACAGGAAGACTATGTGGAGTTTGAAAGAGCAGGCGAGGGTTTGGACATGTGGCTGAGGGTTTCGTTAGGCATTTTAATCCTTGGGTAATTGGGATCATTCCTCAGGCAGGGGGGAATATTCGACACGAAATCGTAAGGTGGCTCGGGACATAAACCCTGCGAGTAAGGGTACTTTCTGGCTAGAAAACGTTCAACGTCAGAATCAGAATCCTCACTTAGGACGATAGGGTTTGACTCGGCAGGGGGTTTCGGTTTGTTTCTCGCCATTCTCGAAATGAGACGGGCATTCCTTTTTCCTTTGTCATTAGCAGTAGGGTTTTCCTTGGGATTTTTTCTCGCGGGCTTCTTAATAGTCTCAGACCTCTCAGGTATAGTGTTGGGTAAGTCAACCTTAGGGTCGGCCGTAGGCTTAGGAGAGGGTAATAGGATATGGAAGGGCACAGGTGGCTCGGCCTTGGTTTCAATTACCACAGGCTTGTCAACCGGGACAGGGTCTATATCCTCAAAACCATTATGAGAGACGAAGGCTCTCCAGTTATCACCATGCAAACTCAAATGATACACAACGATAAGATTAATAAGCCCATGGTGGAATAGGCTACTGTCAACCTCCTGCCGTTTAAACCTTTTCGACATTTTATATAAGCTACTATGAAAGTAAAAGGGCATATTCAACGAGTATCCCATAAAAATCATTAACAAACGCAGGTGGTAGAGAAAAACGAGTCTGTATCGACCTTCACAGGTCACAAATTGCTTGACTATCATCAAAGTATCATGCCATCATGTTTTAAGTGCAGAGATAGGCATACCTCTGTCACAAGAGGTGACTTTGCATGAGACAAACAACAGAGTCCATGGCACCTCCCTGACCTTACAATTTTTGAACCAACGCTGACCTATGGCAGGTAACCCTGTAGCGGAGCTGATAAATTTTTCGTCAATTTCCAACTGGGTATCTCCTACCTTGGCTCTACAGCCATCAAAAGTCAAGGCGAATTGTCTTGCAACACAGAGGTTAAAACCCTCAAATCGTTGTATAAAGGTGAGCCATCCGATTTCCTCCAAGTCTTTGCGGGCATTGTCAAACATTAACAGGCCCTGGTTGTCGTTTGGCTCGATTCGTATGACTAGTGCCATGGAGCCGAGAACATGGTAAACCGAGGGTTTGGATCGAAACACACACAGGAGCAGAGCTACCCGAGCTAATAGAAGTGAACGGGCATAAGGGATAGGCATAAATGCCATCGTGTGAATGTGGTGGAGCTTATCTCTGCCATGCAAAATAGTAATTGCCAAAGTACAACCACCAATTTACATAGTAGTTCAACTCGTTATAGCAATGGTGAGTGTATAACCCAATGCGCAATCAACAATTGTGCCAAAGTTTTAACCCATAAATCATTCAAATTGAAACCAAAATCAAATATTAACCATGCACCAATGTATCAACTCATATAACCAATAGATTAACCAATGTGCCAATGGATATTCATATAATCAACCAACCAATAGTTATGAAAATGTTAACATAGGGATTGTATTAAAAGGATATGTATGAAAGATTTAAACATAATACCCATGTATATTATGAACCCAAAGGTCAAGTAGGTCAAATAAAAAGCCAATCCAAATACCAATGCATTACACACTTAATGAGACCAAGTCACATCATCAATATGAAGCATGAGTGCCGCTTGCCAGCTTTATAATGATAAATAAAAGGTAAGCGCAACAGGCATGTCGACAAAAAGATAATGACGATTCAGATAGTGATTTTAAAGCGACTTCAAAAGACTAAGTTTTCACGCTTACAGTCGTGAAAACCAAATGAAGGTGGATATGTAAATGTCGCAAAAAAATAAAAATGTCATCTATTTGAAAATTGCAACGAAAAATTGATGTTTGCAAAACATTGGTGTAGGCAGCTTATAAGACAATAGAAAAAGTGAATTGGCTCCCAACACTTCCATAAATGTGCATTTATGAAATCTGACCATATACGGAACCCACTTCAATATATGCACATATACGAAATCCAACTTTCATAAAATGTGCATATATGGAAGCCGCCTTCTATAAATGCGCATTTACGGAAGCCAACTTCCATAAATGCTCATTTACGAAAGATGACTTCCATAAATTCTCATTTACGGAAGCTAGCTTCCATAAATGCTCATTTACGGAAGCCAACTTCTGTATATGTGCATTTACGAAGGTTGGATTCTATATATGCGCGCTTCCATAAATGCGCATTTTTGGAAGTGGTCACCTTCGGTAAATGCACACATATACTAAATGAAAGCACACATATACATAATGAAAGTGTGCATATGTGGAATACAACTTTTGTAAATGCGCATTTACTAAATCCAACTTCCATAAATGCACATTTAATGAAGGCAGATTTCGTATATGCGTGCTTCCATATATGCGCATTTATGGAAATGATCAACTTCCGTAAATGTGCATTTATGAAATATGACCATATACGAAAGCCACTTCGATATATGCACATATACGGAAGCCAACTTTCATAAAATGCATATATATAGAAGTCGCCTTCTATAAATGCACATTTATGGAAGTCGGCTTCCATAAATGTTCATTTACAGAAGATGACTTTCGTATATGCGCATATACAGAAGTTGGTCACTTTCATAAATATGCATTTATGGAACTTGGTTTATGTATATGTGCATATACGAAAGTTGGCCACTTCCGTAAATACACATTTATGGAAGTTGGATTCTGTATATGTGCATATACGAAAGCATGCATATACGAAACCCAACTTCTATAAATGTGCATTTACATAAGCTAGCTTCCATATATGTGCATTTACAAAGGTTGGCTTTTGTATATGTGCACTTCCATATTTGCGCATTTTTTAAAGTGGTCACCTTCCATAAATGCGCATTTATGGAAGTGGCCAGCTTCCATAAATGCACATTTATGAAATTTGGCTTCCATATATGCACATATACAAAAACACGCATAAACAAAATCCAAATTATGTAAATGCGCATTTACGGAAGGCAGATTTCATATATGCATGATTCAATATATGTGCATTTATAGAAGTGGTCATCTTTCGTAAATGTACATTTATGGAAGCTAACCATATACTAAATCCACTTCCATATATGTGCATATACGGAATCCAATTTCCATAATTGGGCACATACAGAAATCGCCTTGCGTAAATGTGCATTTACGGAAGGAGACTTTTGTATATGCGCATTTACTAAATCTAACCACTTCCCTAAATTCGCATTTAGGGAAGTTGGATTCTGTATATGCGCATATATGGAAGCAAACATACACGGAAGCCAACTTCCATAAATGTGCATTTACGGAAGCCAGCTTCCGTATATGCACATTTACGAAGGTTGGATTCTATATATGCACACTTCCATATATGTGCATTTTTGGAAGTGGTCAGCTTCTGTAAATGCATGCATATCTGGAATGAAAGCATGCATATATGGACTCCAAATTTCATAAATGTGCATCTACGAAAGCCAACTTCCATAAATGTGCATTTATGGAAGGAAGATTATGTATATGCGTGCTTCCATTTATGCACATTTATGGAAGTGATCAACTTCCATAAATACGCATTTACGAAAGCTCACCATATACAGAATCCACTTACATATATGCGCATATACAAAAAATACCTTCCGTAAATGCGCATTTACAAAATCTGACTTCCATAAATACGCATTTACGAAATCTATCTTTCATATATGCACATTTATGGAATCCGACTTCCGTAAATGCGCATTTAAGAAATCCAACTTTCGTATATGCACATTTATGGAGGTTGGATTCTGTATATGCGTGATTATGTATATGTGTAGTTTTGGAAGTGGTCAGTTTCTGTAAATGCTTAGATATGGAAGCATGTATATATGAAAGCCAAGTTCCATAAATGTGCATTTATGGAAGACAACTTCAATAATATACATATACGAAAGCCATTTTCATAAATGCATGTTTACGGAAGTTGACTTCCATAAATCTGCATTTATGAATGCTTGCTTCTATATATGTGCATCTACGGAAGCTAAACACTTCTATACATGCGCATATATTGAAGTTAACTTTCGTAAATATGCACATATACGAAAGTGACTTCCATAAATGCACATTTACAAAAGTTGGCTTCCATAAATGCACATTTACAGAAGGCGACTTCCGTATATACATATTTATAGAAGCTAGCCACTTTTGTAAATGCGTATTTATGGAAGTTGGATTCTATATATGTGCATATACAGATGCGCACATATACAAAACCCACCTTTTGTAAATGTGCATTTACAAAATCCAACTTCCATAAATGTACATTTACGAAAGGGGGAATTCATATATGTGTGCTTCTATAAATGTGCATTTATGGAAGTTGTATTATGCATATGCACATATACAGAATCCAACTTCCGTAAGTGTGCATTTACGAAAGACAAATTCCATAAATGTGCATTTACAGAAGGAGGCTTATGTATATGTGTTCTTCCATATATGCATATTTATGGAAGTGATCTGCTTCCATAAATGCACACATATACAGACTGAAATTGCGCATATATGAAATCCAACTTCTATAAATGCACATTTATGGAAGGCGACTTCCATATATGTGCACTTCCATATATGCACATTTATGGAAGTGATCAACTTTCACAAATGCGCATTTATGGATGTTGACCATATACGAAAGCCACTTTTGTATATGCACATATATAGAAGCATGCATATACATAATCCAACTTCCATAAATTCACATATACAAAAGTCGTGCCTTTCATAAATGTGCATTTACAGAAGTCGCCTTCCATAAATGTACATTTATGAAAGGTGGCTTCCATATATGTGCATTTATGGAAACTAGCCACTTCCATAAATGTGCATTTATAGAAGTTAGATTATGTATATGCGCATATACGAAAGCACACATTACACCACATATTTCCTTTCGGCTCTAACCAGGGAGGAATTGAGCCACCAAGAAGGGCACATCCCTTCCTTGGCCACTTAGGATGAGGAATTCGCTCCAGTTCGCTACAAAAACTTCCAGTGTAAATAGGTGCTCCATAATAATTAATTAGTATTTTTCTCTTTGTTGCAGCAAACATTTTTATAAACAACTAATAAGCAAAAGGATTCATAATAACGACTTAGTATTTATTTTTCATTGCAACAAACATTTCTTAAACAACTAATAAGCATAAGGTTAAAGTCGCCTTGTCTATAAGAAGGCACCCCTTCTCTCTCAATAAATGTGATGGTTATTTTTGTTTCTAATTCTTCTTCTCTATTTTTGTTTCTCTACTCTACGCTATCTAACTTTTGTTCTTCACTGTGCATTTTAATTTGTTGTGTGTGTGTTTTTTTCAGATCTAAATTGCAGATTGGAGGCACATCAGTTTGTAAAAGATATCTCCAAAGCTCTATTGGTGTAACAACCCAAATTGATTAATTTTTAGCATGGTTTTTAATTTGAATTTAATTAATTATTAAAATATATTAAATGAGTATTTTATTAATTTATTATTAAAAGGTGGGTGAAGTAATTAATGGGGGGGTAAGGCTATTGGGGAATTAA